>JASVEL010011820.1:0-149183 GCA_032618575.1 Nicotiana noctiflora
TGAATGACCGAAGCCAGATCAATACAAGAGTCAATATCCTTGTCGGGTGGCATACCCGGCAGGTCTGAAGGGAAAACCTCGAGAAACTTCCGTACAATAGGACCATAGTCAATAGAAGGAACCTCCGCTCTAAAGTCGCAAACATATGCCAGATAAGCTAAACAGCCTTTCTCGACCATGCGTCGAGCCTTAACGTGTGAAACAACACTGCATGTGGCGTGACTTGGGGTTCCTTTCCACTCTAGTCGGGGCTATTCTAGCAAAGCCAAGGTCACGGTCTTGGCATGATAATATAGGATAGCATGATACAGGGACAAATAATCCATACCCACAATAACATTGAAGTCCACCATATCTAACAGTAATAAATTAGCACGGGTCTCAAGACCCTCAAACACAACCACGCACGAACGATGAACCTTGTCAACTATTATAGAGTCACCCACTGGCGTAGACACACAGACAGGAATGTCCAAGGCATAACTAGACATGGCCAGGCATAGTGCAAAGTAGGAAGACACATATGAATATGTAGACCCAGGGTCAAATAGTAGTGAGGCCTCTTTATCGCAAACCAGAATGGTACCTATAATCACAACATCTGACGCCTCTGCCTCTGACCAGGCTGGCAAAGCATAAAATCGAGGATTAGCACCACCTCCCTGAACTACGTCTCTGGGACGGTCATCCATCGACTGACCTCTACCTGTGGCGAGATGGCCTCCACATCTACGGTCTCGACCTCTACCTCTTAGGTCCCTACCCTCGCCCTTGGCAGGATGGGTAGGTTGTGGGTCAGCTGGTGCCTGAATCATATGGAGAGGACCCTGCTACTGAGAACTGCCCGATGCTTGAGGGAAAAACCTAACAATGTGACCAGGGTCACCACAACAATAAAAAGACCTCGACTGCTGCGACTGCTGACCCTGTCATCTAGAATGTCCTCCCCTAAAGCTCTAAAGTGGGGGTGCACTAATAGGCTGCTGATCTGAATACTACTCACGAAAACCATGATCACCTAAACCACCCTGTGAAGCCTGGAGGGCCGAATGAAAAGGCATGGAAGGTCGGCCCCTATCATAAGACGAGGCCTCTTGTCCGACGCATGACTACCTCCCCAAGTAAAGGCCATCTCAACTCTGCGGGCCGCGTTGGCTGCCTCTTGAAAGGATATATCACTACCAACTCCCATGGCCATCTGAAGGCAGATCGGCTGAATCAACCCATTAATGAACCTGCGGACCCTCTCCCGCTCTGAAAGGAGTATCACAATAGCATGTCGTGCCTATCACACCTCCCTTTTTACTACCTTTTTTTTATTTTCTCGGATAGGAGAATAAGGTATATCTCGATATTATAAGTACCCCGGGAAAGGATATAATAACAATGAGGAAGGAGTTTTTCCAATTAAAGGACAATTGGTTCGGGATTTTATTAAAAATTTCAGAGTCGCCACTTGGGAAAATAATGGTGTCCCAAGTCACCGGTTAATCCCGAATCCGAGAAAGTTGACTCTGTTTAACAGTCCGCGCAACAAGAAATCTGGATAAGGAATTTTTTTAACCCGGGAGAAGGTGTTAGGCACTCCCGGATTCTGTGGTTTCAGCACGGTCAAGCAACTGTCATTCTTGATTTTAATTGATTTCACTATATGCTTTTAAACAATGTGTACGCGTTTCACTTTAAATATTTTATGAAATGCGTCGTTGCGAAAACGTATTTCGAGTCACACCGCAACCAGTACGCCTGTGACTTTTAACACGTTTTGGCTTCACCGAGATTTATGATTTGAGTCACATTAGATGTGCACTCGTATTAGGGAAGGTATATTTTAGAATCGTGCCTATATCGTCTAACGGCTTGTTATTCTTTTGGAAAGGTCGTGAAATTCGCTAACGACCTTCCCAAGTCTATCATATTATTATTCGTTTATATGGGGGCCCCGCTATTTCATTTTCATGTGAGGCTCATCCCACTCAATTTTTATAGTCCAAACCTAATCAAACAACTATATTTTCTACTGTTGATTTTTTCCTTATCATTTTTAATTATCTTATAATTTCAGAACATAAGTCCAGGCCTTATCATCTTATGTCACTGGGCCTGGACATTTGGGCTCGCTTTTAACCGATCAGCTTTTGTATCTGGGTTTCAGAAACCCAGATTATGCTGGAGCCTACACTCAGAAGCCTAATCTTGAATCGAATCAGATCCAGGCCTTCGCCATTTATTAGGCCCAAACCAAACGAGATGAAAAGGGAGAAACAGAATAGGAGATTCATTATATATACATAAGTAAAATCAAAGGAGAATTAACTAACAAATGTATTTATTTATGAAGATGAAACAACAGCATAAGATTATCAATTTCAATACCAAATCTCAAATATCCAACACTATCGTATTCGACTAATAGACTGCCTTTATTTTTTGTATTTTTATCAACTAATTTTAAAACTACTGAAAAACAGATTAATTATTGACTAATGGTGATCGAACATTACTTGACTATATGAATCTGATTTATCGTTAACAAATTGATAATTATAACTCATACTTCTAATTATCAAAGGCTGATTGTATTAGAATAATAAGCTAATTGTATAATGACCTTGATTAGTCACATGATTACTGCTTCATATTTGAATACCGATTTTACTCTATGTCATTTTAATCGATATTAAATTATTTAAGATGAACAAATTAATATCAAACTAAATTAACTATCACATGCTAGTGTAGTTATGATTATAGATCTATTATGAACCTTCTTTCTAAACTAGGTGAATTAATTTAATTATTTTAACTAAGTCTAGGTGATTATGATTACTACTACTACTCTAATCTACATACTACTCTATTACATTATTTTCCAGCATCAGTTCGTGTCTCATGTATCAATTATACAATCATTTCCTATCAGAGTTACAGATTATCTACTTATACATTGAAAGATAAGAAAACAAATGACAGAATAAGCTTTCAGATCGAATTATGCTTTTCATTCCTTCAAATCAACTTTAGTTACATTGCTCGAATAGAAGCTGTGTACCTGATTCAACAAAATAACTCTTATTAGTCTAAGGGAAGCAATGAAACGAATAATCAGGTGATCACAGCAGCAAAGCAACAACATCGGAAATGAATCAACACAGCAAGCACAGTTGAATTCAACATTCGAACAAGAATTCCAAATTTAGCAAAATAGCAACCCAATAGCACAATTGAAGAAAACCAGTAGAAACCTAGCAGATAGGAGATAACAGTTGATTCCTAACAGATTTTCAGAATATTGCTCGACTAAGACCCAGAAATTACTCTTAGAATGTGATAGTTTTCTTAATTTCGGAATGTATTCTCTGAATTCATAAAAAATCCAGACATTATTCAGGCTTAATTAAACCTATTTATAGATGTGAATGGTGAAATTTTGAGGGGGAAATTTGCAAAAGTTATTCCCAATTCCCTCCCCTTAATCCTTTTATTTATTATACATTCGTACTCATTTCAGATTCAAAAATGCCTTCTAGCCTTTGCTGGAAGGTTCTGGAGGGGTCTATTGGCTTCTATTTGGGGCCAATTACTAATGTACTTGTCACGACCCAAACCCCGGTCGTGATGGCGCCCAACACAATGCTAGACAAGTCCGACCATATTTTCTCATAAACCGGCCAATTATTAATGCCAATTAATCCAGTTAAACTTAAATAGCAAGTGTTCATGTCAATATGATAAATGCAATAGTAGCAACATACAAAATACGGTCTCAACCGAATCGTGGTGTCACGAGTCTGAGCCTCTACAGAGTAAACATCCTAATACAACCAAGTCTAAACAAGATGCCAACAACAAAATGAATAAGAAGGAGAAAACAGGTTCTGCGGACGCCGGCAGCTACCTCGTAGTCTCTGCAAAAGTAGATGAGAATGAGCAGCTACAACTCAATTTTCCTCGGGCACCTGTGAATCTGCACAAAAGTGCAGGGGGAGTGGGGTGAGAATATTTCAACTCACTGAGTAATAATAAGCAATAACTGAAAATAAGAACTCCTGTACAATCACTAAACAGTTCTAAGGCAAACCCCCACAGGTAAGTCAATACTATAGTAAGTACTCCGATCACCAGTCCACATCTATCTCATCAAGGTCCCACACTGACCAAATCCTCACTCGTACCACAACGGTGTACAGCAATCTTAATATATGGAGACATATTCATGAGTCTATAAGGTATAAATATCTGAATAAGTATAATGTTGAGGCGTGCAGCCCGCTCCAATATATATACATACTGCTGCGGCGTGCAGCCCGATCCAATATTTATATAATGATGCAGCGTGCAGCCCGATCCAATATATATACTATTGCGGCGTGCAGCCCGATCCAATATGTATACTGCTGCGGCGTGCAGCCCGATCCAATATGTATACTGCTGCGGCGTGCAACCCGATCCAATATATATACTGCTGCGCGTGCGTGCAGCCCGATCCAATATATATACTGCTGCGGCGTGCAGCCCGATCCAATATATATACCGCTGTGGCGTGCAGCCCGATCCAATATGTATACTGCTGCGACGTGCAGCCCGATCCAATATATATACTGCTTCGACGTACAGCCCGATCCAATATATATACTGTTGCGACGTGCAGCCCGATCCAATATTTATATTACTGCGGCGTGCAGCCCGATCCAATATGTATACTGCTGCGGCGTGCAGCCCGATCCAATATTTGTATATATGTATATAATACCTCCTAACGGGAGCCTCGACCCTGTCCCAATTAGTATAGGATTGGCCTTTCAGGCCCACTCAGCTAAATCAGGAAACTTCCATCCTAAGTAATCTATCTCTTATAGTACACATCTAGTACTGGCTCTTAATAGGCTATTCAACTAGTTTTACGGCTGAGTGTAAGTTTCCAACATGATATAAGGGTCACCTAACTCTACAGGTCCCCTAATGCTCTACAGATCGGCACAAGGCCCCAAACATGGTTATTAGCCCAATTACACAGTCATAATCTCGTTATCGGTCATAATACACAGTATTCTATTAGCCGGGAAGGACCAAGTCCAAACCCCCAATCACAATGTCACCACGCCCATCACAAGACACGTGTTTCATCTCAACATAGCACCGTGAAGTGCTAGTACGGGGTTTCAAACCCTCAGTACATTATTTACTATCACCACTCACCTCGAACCAGGAGAAGTCCTAGCTCTCCTTGCACTTGCCTTAAAAATCAATCTCCTCGGATGCCAAATCTGCTCAAAATCAATAAGAATACATCAATATAGGCTAATTAGACATAACCCAATCGAAATAACTCTGTTTACACCAAAACCCACGAAGTTGTCAAAATTCGACTTTTGGTAAGCTTCTCAAAAAATTATGAAACTCACATTTTCGGAATCCTCGTCTCTCCACGAGTCCGTACATAACAAGAACTCCCAATTCGGACCACAAATGGTCCTTCAAATCCCCATTTTAAGATTTTTGCTCAAAGTCCTAATTTTCTTGATTTCTTACCCAAATTAAGAGAATTAATGGAAGATTATTTGATAAAATCATGTATTTAACTCATAAAACGTACCTCCAACGATTCCCCGTCGAAATCCCTTCAATTCCCGTCCAAAAGCTCTCAAGAATGACCAAAAATGGTGGAAAAATGGGTTGATTTCGCAACTGGAGTGTTTTAGAAACATTCTGCCCAGACATATTACTCATCGGGAACGCGGGAATGACTCTGCGATAGCGGAGAAAAAAATTTGGCCCAAAATTTACCATTCGCGATCGCGGGAAAGGCTTCGCGATCGCGGTGAACAAATTCCAGTTCCTCCGGACAGGCTTCGGTATAATGGTCATAACCTTTTGCACACAACTTTGAATGATAAATGGTTTGATGTTCTCGTAACTAGACACATAGGGCTATAACTTTCATTTGATGCTCGTTTCTTGAATCCGTACACAATTCGAGATATAAGCTTCCTAATTTATACATGTGTATTAGAGATCCTTCTCGGACACCCTATAGTGTAACGTCTATAAATATTTACACATATGTCCAAATCAATATTACTTTAGCTTTCGGAAAACTAGACACGATGTGCTACAACTTTTGTTTTTGAATCACCTTCACATTCCATGTAGATAAAAAGATATGAGCTTCCGAAGTAGGATCAATGCAACAGAAATTTTCCTTCTTCACGATCGCGGAGCATTTCACGCGATCGCGATTCATTAATATTTTTCGCACATTTTACTCACGCGTCCCATTGTCCGCGATCGCGTAGAACACTGCTACAGACATAAACCAGCAGTTAAAAATGGCCTAGAAATGGTCTGAAACCACCCCGAAACTCAAGCGAGGCCCCCGGGACCTCAACCAAAAGCACCAACACACCCTATAACCTTATTCGAACTTGTTCCAATCATCTAAACTCTATCGTTAACATCAAAATCGTCCGTTTTCAACAAATTCAAGCTTAAGTTTAACTTTAACTTCAATAATTCACATTTGATCAAAAACCCGACCAAACGATGTCCGAAGGACCTGAAAATTTGCAGGCATATCCAAAATCACCTAACGGGGCTACTGCAACTGTCGGAATTCCATTCCAACTCCCGGATCAAAATCTCACCTACCGTTTGGATTTCGCCAAAATTCAACTTTAGCCAATTCAAGCCTAAAACTGCACCGGGCCACCAAATTCACTTCCGATTGCTTTCCTAGCTCATAAATGACCTCCTGGAGCAGACCAAATCATTAAAATTCGATTCCGAGCTCTCTAACTCTCAAGTCAACGTCCAGTTGAGTTTTCCCAACTATTCCTTCTTCTAAGAGACATTTTGTCTCATTTCCAACTAAACTCAACCCGTATTGACTCAAACTCGCCAAACATGCATATTGAAACATTAACAAGCATTTAACGGGGATAACGAGATGATAACTCACATGATAACGGGCCGGGTCATCACATTCTCCCCAACTTAAGCAAACGCTCGTCCTCGAGCGGACCCAGAGTTGCACTAGATTCAACACAATAGATGAATGACCTCACCAAGCATATACTCGGGGTGATACCACTTCACCCTATCTTTCATAAGTCCGATAACATAGTATAGCTGAATTTCCATAGTCTATCTGAACCATAAACCACATTGCACTTTTCGAAATCATATACCAAATCTGAATCCCACATCTATACTCAGAGTACACACGATCCAACTGTAATAGCCAAACTCGCCACTCCGAGTGAGATCACATGATGTATCAAACAACCCAATCACTCGAGACGATAGTCTCTAATCACAACAACTGGCCACAATAACCAAATACTAGCAGAAAGAACCTTTTTCATTAGATAGAGTCTTTTTCCAACACCTTCATATCCTGCCCACGGCAACCGCACATGCGATATATCGAACCCATCTCTCAGGTCAACCGTTCATGAATCCATTTCCCTTTTAATTGATACTACAACAGAATTCGAAGCCAAATCTCGATATTACCTTTCTAACTAACTGAAATCATACATACTCGCACTTATTAATGACTCAAATGATTATTTAGGTTATAAACACCACACTGGTGATATGACGCCTCATCACCGGCCTAAGCCGCGACAAGCACAACATAACCTCCAATAGGAAACGTCTGAACATACTCAAATCATGACAACTAACTCCAACAACAGAGCTGTAATTCAATTCCTATGTACCACCATATAATAAAACTGAGATCCCGTCTCACATCATAGGAATAGAGTACATGACTCCTTCTTGAAAGGTCATAACATCACGTGGCCTTGGCACGACTCATGATTCTATCGAAACACTATTACTCACGAAGCACCTCAAGTCACCATGCTCAGAACGGTCATCCACGTACAGATCTAGGTCTGAACCCAAGCAATCAATCACACCTGCGGTGATACAATTAATGTACGCTATCAAATCCTGAAAGGACACAACCGATATGCTATTCCCCGAACGATACCCAATACGGACTATTCCTTAGAAGGTAGGAAGTATTGTATACAAGGTAACATATAGGAAGCTATATTTTCCACATCACACTGTTTCGGCGTGCAACCCATTCCAATAACATACCTGTGGTGGCGTGCCACCCGATCCAAATACCATACCTGTGGCGGCGTGCCACCCGATCCTGATACCATACATGTGGCGGCGTGCCACCCGATCGAGATACTATACCTATGGCAGCGTGCCACCCGATCCACGCATAATCTTGCAAAAGGGAATGCACAGCAAGTCAAGTTGCTCGTTGCAACAAACACATATATAGCCTCAAGCTCGGCCACATGAAACGCATCCGACAAAGTTCCTCAATACCAAAACTGAATCAATGGTAGATACCTCTACACTGACATCCGCCACGAAGGCCCAATTGACAAAGCAATACCTACCAGTCGTCCGCTGGCCCTAGGGTACATCTACCCTGCTGGAGCATGATCTGATGCGCTCTGCCACGCAATTGTGACATTTCTCGGATATAGTCCATATCACATTAGTCTAGACAACCTGACTTATGACAACCAGTCTGCAATCATATATCATTATTCAAATTCGTCATATCAAGTAACGAGAGAGCCACTAGGGCTTCCAATTACCAATAACCGCTAAACGGTGTTGATACACACGACATACCACCACTGCGTAGGCGGATTAAGAGAACTTCTTGTTTCCAACACATATATAACACATGAATCATTATGACTGATTCCACACTCCACCGTACGAATACATAACACACATCAAGCATTCATTCATACTACGTAAGCCATTCAGAAATCTCTTTATGCCCTTTACAACTCAATCATCATTGTCAATCCAACAAGAGGATACCACAATACCACTAGATATTATCAGTTTACATTAGTTTGCCCTTTTGACCATATACTCTGCCAAATCACTAGAATAGTAGTACCATTTTCCTTAATCGCCAGAAAGATTGATTCTCAGATTATCTGCAGCTGCCCACGCTGCTTGAGAATTTTAATGACTTCCCATATGGGAGAAAAATCATTACACTCCATGCTTCGCATACCGACAGGAATATACTCATTTTCAAACCATGATAAAACACATCACAACTCTTTCTTCCCATTCATTGCATAAGTTTAACTGCCAAGACTGAGTCCTTTTACCCACATCGAGCTACGCAACTGCCAGCACTCAAGAGCCTGGTTGCACCATAATTGCAAGACTCATTATTTTGTACACATACCAGGAGTTAATCATACCCTTATCTACCGTTTCAGTTTATTAACAAATTGTTCCATTTACCCAATTCCTTTCTGATTCATTTTTAATTTAATATTCTCCTTTACTGAAGGATCACAATACCTCAATTCATGTTACCACATGAGGTTCATAAACAAGACCACACGGTCTAAGGCTCACGGGCCGCTGAATACTCTCTTAAATGTTTCCCAGAGTACCACCTTCTACAATACTTGTTTTGAAGAACTTCTTGCGATTCGAATTCGTTATCATTACCTTTATCAAAATTTCCCAACATACCTAGAGACAGGACCAACATAGCATACAATAGTGCAATCAGTTAATCAATAGCAACCTCCCCAACTTAGCTCGAAGCCGTAAATCAAAGTACTTTTAACCACTCATAGCATTATTGCTCAAACAATGCCGCAATGTTAAAGTGAGATTAAACTCGGGTCATTTACAAGCTTTGGCGGAGACTCGAATCATCAGAAATCTTAATTCTTTTGCACTTCTTGTATTCATTCACACACAACAGTTAAGCTCATTCCTTAGGTAACAAAATCATTCCTAAGTCTCAAATGATTCCAAAAATTTTGACAGAGTTTCCTTTGTAATTTGGCCTATCCACCTGCCAGAGAATCACCAAAACCACCCTAACAATACATCGGCAACTCGACAAAACATCACAATGCATATCCACAACATAAATCTCATTACAACACGAATAATATCATCAAAGTTAGTACATGAACATGCGATGCAAATGCTCAAATCATAACATATGTCAAATACCTTTCACTACAACACTCATAGCACGACCAATTCAGTTTTCTTGAGTTTGAACTCATACTACTACACGTAGTGCACTTTACATTTCCGCTAACAGGCAATGAACATATTTCTCATGCCCATAGCTAGGGCTACATATCAAATCACAATAAGAACCGAATACCTTACAGCTCTCCCATTATCAAACTGCCATTTTCACAATTAAGATCAATACCGATCGTATGAACTTCATAATACCGGCTCGCGAAATTAGCACCTTGGTGCTCAAGCCATAGACAAGGATCTAGCCTCAAGTCTTCTAAACAGGCCCAACATGAACTCATAGAGAATATATCTCGTCCCTTGATTGGGGAATCATAAGCCATCAAGGCAAATTTATCACTAAGCACTCAAGTGCGCACATCAACGTACAGGAGGAATTTCAAGAATCACATCTCAAGCTGAATAACACACGCACGATAAGAATTCCAAGAATTTGAAACTTTCCTAAAGGTTTGCAGCCTCCCGAGGATAAGTACAGGCATCCCCCCGATCCACGAGACTCTACCAACTGGCTCATAACTCGCGAGACCTGTTAACCTAGGATCTGATACCAACTTGTTACGACCCAAACCCCGATCGTGATGGTGCCCAACATAATGCTAGGCAAGGCCGACCATATTATCTCTTAAACCAGCCAATTATTAATGCCAACTAATCCAGTTAAACTTAAACAGCAAGTGTTCATGTCAATATGATAAACGCAATAGTAGCAATATACAAAATACGGTCCCAACCGAATCGTGGTGTCACGAGTCTGAGCCTCTATAAAGTAAACATCCTAATACAACCAAGTCTAAACAAGATGACAACAACAAAATGAATAAGAAGGAGAAAATAGGTTCTGCGGACGCCGGCAGCTACCTCGTAGTCTTTTCAAAAGTAGATAAGGATCAGTAGCTACAACTCAATTGCCCTAGGGCACCTGTGAATCTGCACAAAAAGTGCAGGGGAGTGGGGAGAGTATATTTCAACTCAGTGATTAATAATAATAAGCAATAACTGAAAATAAGAACTCATGTACTATCACTAAACAGTTCTAAGGCAAACTCCCACAGGTAAGTCATCACTATAGTAAGTACTCCGATCACCGGTCCACATCTATCTCATCAAGGTCCCACACTAACCAAATCCGCCCTCGTACCACAATGGTGTACAACCATCTTAATATATGGAGACATATTCATGAGTCTATAAGGTATAAGTATCTGAATAAGTATAATGTTGTGGCATGCAGCCCTCTCCAATATATATATACTGCTGCGGCGTGCAGCCCGATCCAATATTTATATAATGCTGCGGCGTGAAGCCCGATCCAATATGTATACTGCTGCGGCGTGCAGCCCGATCCAATATATATACTGCTGCGGCGTGCAACCCGATCCAATATATATACTGTTGCGGCGTGCAGCCCCATCCAATACGTATACTGTTGCGGCGTGCAGCCCGATCCAATATATATACTGCTGCGGCGTGCAGCCCGATCCAATATATATACTACTGTGGCGTGCAGCCCGATCCAATATATACACTACTGCAGCATGCAGCCCATTCCAATATGTATACTGCTGCGGCGTGCGGCCCGATCCAATATATATACTGCTGCGGCGTGCAGCCCGATCCAATATATATACTGTTGCGGCGTGCAGCCCGATCCAATATATATACTACTGTGGCATGCAGCCCGATCCAATATTTGTATATATGTATATAATACCTCCTAACGGGTCCTCGACCTTGTCCCAATTAGTATAGGATTGGCCTTTCAGGCCCACTCAGCTAAATCAGGGAACTTCTACCCTAAGTAATCTATCTCTCACAGTACACATCTAGTACTGGCTCTTAATAGGCTATTCAGCTAGTTTTACGGCTGAGTGTAACTTTCCAACATGATATAAGGGTCACCTAACTCTACCGGTCCCCTAATGCTCTATAGATCGGCACAAGGCCCCAAACATGGCTATTAGCCTAATTACACAGTCATAATCTCGTTATCGGTCATAATACACAGTATTCTATTAGCTGGGAAGGACCAAGTCCAAACCCCCAATCACAATGTCACCACGCCCATCACAAGACGCGTGTTTCATCTCAACATAGCACCGTGAAGTGCTAGTACGGGGTTTCAAACCCTCAGTACATTATTTACTATCACCACTCACCTCGAACCAGGAGAAGTCCTAGCTCTCCTTGCACTTGCCTTAAAAATCAATCTCCTCGGATGCCAAATCTGCTCAAAATCAATAAGAATACATCAATATAGGCTAATTAGACATAACCCAATCGAAATAACTCTGTTTACACCAAAACCCACGAAGTTGTCAAAATTCGACTTTTGGTAAGCTTCTCAAAAAATTATGAAACTCACATTTTCGGAATCCTCGTCTCTCCACGAGTCCGTACATAACAAGAACTCCCAATTCGGACCACAAATGGTCCTTCAAATCCCCATTTTAAGATTTTTGCTCAAAGTCCTAATTTTCTTGATTTCTTACCCAAATTAAGAGAATTAATGGAAGATTATTTGATAAAATCATGTATTTAACTCATAAAACGTACCTCCAACGATTCCCCGTCGAAATCCCTTCAATTCCCGTCCAAAAGCTCTCAAGAATGACCAAAAATGGTGGAAAAATGGGTTGATTTCGCAACTGGAGTGTTTTAGAAACATTCTGCCTAGGCATATTACTCATCGCGATCGCGGAAATGGCTCTGCGATTGCGGAGAACAAAATTTGGCCCAAAATTTACCCTTCGCAATCGCGGTGAACAAATTCCGGTTCCTCCGGACAGGCTTCGGTTTAATGGCCATAACCTTTTGCACACAACTCGGAATGATGAATGGTTTGCTGTTCTGAAAACTAGACACATAGGGCTATAACTTTCATTTGATGCTCATTTCCTGAATCCATATACATTTCGAGAAATAAGCTTCCCAATTTATACATGTGTATTAGAGATCCTTTTCGGACGCCCTATAGTGTAACGTCCTTAACTTTTTACAAGATGACCAAATCAAGATTACTTTAGCTTTCTGAAAACTAGACACGATGAGCTACAACTTTTGTTTTTAAATCACCTTAAAATTCCTTGTAAATAAAACGATATGAGCTTCCGAAGTAGGATCAATGCAATAGAAATTTTCCTTCTTCGCGATCGCGGAGCATTTCACGCGATCGTGATTCATTAATATTTTTCGCACATTTTACTCACCGCGATCGCGTCCCATTGTCCGCGATCGCATAGAACACTGCTACAGACATAAATCAACAGTTAAAAATGGCCTAGAAATGGTCTGAAACCACCCCGAAACTCACCCGAGGCCCCCGGGACCTCAACCAAAAGCACCAACACGCCCTATAACCTTATTCGAACTTGTTCCAATCATCAAAACTCTATCGTTAACATCAAAATCGTCCGTTTTCAACAAATTCAAGCTTAAGTTTAACTTTAACTTCAAAAATTCACATTCGATCAAAAACCCGACCAAAAAATATCCGAATGACCTGAAAATTTGCAGGCATATCCAAAATCACCTAACGGAGCTACTGCAACTGTCGGAATTCCATTTCGACTCCCGGATCAAAATCTCACCTACCGTTCGGATTTCGCCAAAATTCAACCTTAGCCAATTCAAGCCTAAAACTACACCGGGCCTCCAAATTCACTTCTGATCGCTTTCCTAGCTCATAAATGACCTCCCGGAGCTGACCGAATCATTAGAATTCGATTCCGAGCTCTCTAACTCACAAGTCAATGTCTAGTTGACTTTTCCCAACTATTCCTTCTTGTAAGAGTCTTTTTGTCTCATTTCCAACTAAACTCAACCCGAATTGATTCAAACTCGCCAAACATGCATATTGAAACATTAACAAGCATTTAACGGAGAAAATGTGGTGATAACTTACATGATGACGGTCTGGGTCATCACAGTACCCTCACTTGCTAAGGTTATTAACCATTAAACATTTTTGTTGGGTCTATTATACTCTTTGTTTTGTGCATTATTGCAGAAATACTAGGCCTAAATGTTTGATTTGTCCCTATAGGCTCTATTAAATCTACAATTATGCCATTTTTCATTCCTTTTATGCCCCGGTTATTAATTACTATTTACCCGACCTATCTAAGGTCTGGGTGTACAATTTTATACCTTATTTAACTACTGGCCAGTATTTATAAGTCATTTAAGACTTAGCCAGATTTGAACTTTAATTTCTTTTCAAATTTGACCTCTTTTAAGAGGTAATCTTTTTATTACTGTTTATTAGAATTGATTTGCAGGACTAGCCTGCTTATTTACCTAAGTCTAAACCTTTTCAGATTTAGTCAGTCTAGTGTTTGGACTTGGCTTTGCAAAATTAGTCAATTATTATTCACTGGCCACTTAGAATTAGATTAAGACCTTAGCTAGTTTTAGATTTAAGTCTATTGTTACAGAGTTGGCCATTTTCAGAACTAGCCAATCAGATTTAAGCCTAAATAATTACAGAGTTGGCCAGTTTCAAAACTAGCCACTCTTTATATTATTTCAATTGTGACCATTTTTATGTCATTTTCATTTCTAGCCAATTAACATAATTAACATACTTTCAGCATTAGCCAATTATCTAATTACCTATCTATCACACCTATAACCAATATCCCCTAAAGCATAATAAGACTAATTATAGTTTAAAACATGAATTTATCATAAACATAGCACTTTTATATCAATTTGCACACATAGCCACAAATCAGAAATCATTTATCATCTATTCAAAACTCAGAGAGAAATTTGAATATGGTTGAAATCCAATTAAACAAATCACAACTCAGATTCAGGCATAGTACAACGAATTTAACATAAAGAGGTATATTGAGAACATTTTCATGTTTAAACTAACAAAAAACCCTAAAAAGGCTCGAGTATATTTAACAATAACAGACTTACATCACGATGTCTTTTTCTTCGTTATTTTGATTTTGGTTTTCGTACATGGATCTTGGGTTGCGCTTTATGGCATTTCCACTATAAAAAAATCCAATCCCCAAAGGATTGTTCATGGAACTACTATCGAGATTCTTCAGACCATATTTCCTAGTATCATCCTTATGTTCATTGCTATACCATTATTTGCTCTGTTATACTCACTGGACAAGGTAGTAGTAGATCCAGTCATTACTATAAAAGCTATTGGACATCAATGGTATCGGAGTGCGCCTCTTCAAGTGTAATAAACAGGATTAACAAATAGACTAGTAAAGCATGTCATTAAAAGGATATTAGAAAATGTCAGAAGCTATGCTAATAGAAACAAAATTAAGCAGGAATCAATTCAAAAGAAAGAAGCTAAGCTATTCATGCAAAGAAACAAAACTTAAATACACAAAAGCATGCTTAATCAACCAAAACAAAAACAAAGAGATGGAGAGGGGACTTAGCTTGCAGGATTGGTCTCCTGAGCTTTCCCTATTTTCTTTTCTTTTGCTTTTTCTTTTTCTTTTTCTTTTTCTTTCTTCTTTCTTTTTTCCAGTTTCTTATTTTTTTTTTCTGACTTTAGACTTCAAGACTTGAAGTCTTTGTTGGGTATTGGTAAAGAAAATAGTATTGGAGACACAAGAGTGTGTCTTTTGGGTTGTAGGGTTGTAAGGCTTGCCGGAGTTAGGGTTTCGGCGGCTTGTTCTCAAAGATTCGAGAAGTTTGGGTGAGATTCGAGAGAAAGCAGTTTATGGGGTTAAAGATCTGTGCAAGATGGTTTGATGGTGTTAGTTTGAAGGACTGTCTCAAGGGTTGTGGTCACCGGAGAAGAAATCCGGTGGCCGAAATTTCAAGAAAGGGGGGCTTTTGGGGTTTCTTTGGATTTTCAGGGTGGTTTGGTGTACAGGAGTAGAAAAAGAGTGGTTTGCAGACTGGGAGTGGCCGGAGATGGCCATGGAGGTCGGCCAGTCTCCATGGTCGGTGAAGAGGAGAATAGTGGAGAAGAAGACATTACAAGGGCGGCTAGGGTTTTGTTTTGAAGAGAAATGGCTGGTCTCTGAAAAGACCAACCCCTATATACCCACGATGACTCATATGATCTTGGCCTTTGGATTGTCTTTGATCAATGGCCAGGATCCAATGTCCTCAAACGACATCGTTCCATTTTAATGGAGATTGATTAATCTCCGTTAGATCTTGATTGATGGACGGCCAAGATTAGTTCAATGAAGCTGTTTCGTTTTACTTAAAATCATAGATTCAAATTGAGCCATTAGATTAAGTACATGGACGGCCAGGATTTAGTGTAATGTAATAATTGCACCGGATTATTAAATCCATCTGGGCCAATATGCATTGGGCTTAGACTTTTAGCCCACTTCTGTATTTTTGTGTATTTTCATGTATTGTTTTTTATTTGTTTTATGTATTTTCTTGTTTTATTTTATTTTCTCTTTTTATATTCTTTTTCAATTATTCAATTTCTTTTAATTTCCTATTTTCTCTAATTTTTCTCATATTTTTTGACATTTATTTGCTATTTTTCTTTAATTTCCGACATATATTTATATTTTTGATAATTTTCTTTTAACTCTTTTATTTGTGACATTTATACTCAGCCTATTTTTTTTTAATTTTATAATTATCATTTTTAATTGTTCAATTACACAAATACACTTTATTTCAATCAAAACATATAATTGGACACAAAAATATTATTTATTTTAATTTTGGAATTTTATTGCAAAAGTCACGTGCTCACAGCTGCTCCTCTTTGCTCGGGAACACGAAGAGTTTCAGTGCAAAGACAAGTGAGCTGTAATGAGATATTTTTTCCGACTAGCATATTTCGTGAGAGGCATTTTGAAAACCTTTTGACCGCACCCTGCCTCAAAGGTTCCCTACATATCCTAGGCTAAACAGGAATCAGGTCAGTGTAGTTCGGGAAGGTCTGGTAGTTTGAAACTACCAAGACTTTGCTGCTGCATTGCTATTGCTATGACCACGGACTTACTCCTTATTACACCAGGGATAAAATGTAAAATGAAGAAGCTATTCTAAGCTATAATCCTACGAATTACAATGATTCCTATCTACTTCTTGTCTTCTTATTCTTCCTTGTTTTTCTTTCTTGATTTTCCATGCTACCATCCTTCTTTTTTGTTGATTTTGATTTTCTTTCTCTTGCCTCTGATATATATCTTCTTTCCTTTCGGTGTGGCTTCCAATTGTACTATTTGCTCTCAGGTTGATACCTGCTTTAAAGCAAAACAAAACAACAAAACTTTTCCTCTACCCCAGTGTGGGCTTTTCTTATGTTACGGTGTTACTCATGTTAGCTAAAACAAATTAAAATTTGCAGAAATTAAAAGTGCAGAAATGTACTCCCTTGTTATATAGGTGGGCGCCTGAACAGAAATTTAAAATTGCAGAAATGTATTCTCTTGTTATACAAGTGGGAGCCTGAACAGAAATTAAAAATGTATAAATGTATTCCCTTGTTATACAGGTGGGCGCCTGAACAGAAATTAAAAATTGCATAAATTTATTCCATTATTATACAGGTGGGCGCCTGATGCATGAAAATGAAATGCAGAAAAATATTCCCTTGTTATCCAGGTGGGCGCATGATGCATGAAAATGAAATGCAGAAAAATATTCCCTTGTTATCCAGGTGGGCGCCTGATGCATGAAAATGAAATGCAGAAAAATATTCCCTTGTTATCCAAGTGGGTGCCTGATGCATGAAAATGAAATGCAGAAAAAATATTCCCTCAGTTTGATAACTCGGGTATGTGTTTTTGGAAAGATGATACCTTCTTGCTGTTTTTGGGTATTTTTGCTTGACTGAGTGAGTCTTCCTCTACGGATTCCTCCTTTTATTGTTGTACTTCTTTTTGTCTTTTTCTTTTCCACATTGGTCACATTCACTTTTAAGTGATTAGTGAAAATTTGAATCTTGTTATTCCTGTCTAAATTAGAGAACAATCTTATTAGTTGTAAACTGCTGGCAACTGGCATTTTGCTGATTTTGCTTCCATTGCCTCCTTCTTTTTGCTTTATTCTATTATGTAGCCTTTCGCCAGATTTTCTCCATAATCTCCTTTTGTCTTTCTTTTGTTTCTTCTCTCTTTTTTTTTCGTTTTCTTTTGCTTTGTTGACGTCCTTCTTTGTTTTCTCTCTTTTCTCTTTTCTCTTTTTTTTCTTTTTGTTTTTGACCCAGCGTTATTTCACCTCTTAACATGAGAAGCTGGTAGTTAGCCTTCGAAGGGAAAATTGATTTTTCAATCAATGAAATGCAGAAACAAATGAATTTCAAAAAGGGTAAGGGTAATATGGAGTAGTGACAGAACTTATCTGGGTATGTCGGTTGATTCCTCTGACAATGCCATGTATTTAAACTCCGACCCTATTTGTCCAATCGAATTGTCGTTATCCCAACTCCAACTTTCTTTCAACCCAAACCAATCTTGTTTTTGTTGTTTTTCTTTTCTCAAAATAGTTCTCACAGTCGCCTTACGGTGTCGGTTAAGGTTTTCACCGATAAGACTCTCTCATTTATTTCTCTCAAAACTCACCGTCGCCTTACAGTACCGGTTAAGGTTTTCACTGATAAGACTCTCTCATTTTATTCTCGCAGTCTCACAAACGCCTTATGGTGCCAGTTAAGGTTTTCACCAATGAGACTCTCATTTTTTCTTTTTTGTTCTTTTTGTTTTCTGAACCACCAGTACTGTCCATGCCCTGTTTTCGTTTATTTTCATTGTATTGTTATTTTCTTGAAATTGATTAGAAGGTCTTTCTTTAGACCGTAATGTGTCTTTTGGATGGGTTCATAAAGAAGGATATAAAAGCTTACGAGGGTTCAAAAATATTTACAACTTTCGAAATTATAAAACATAATTTCTGCCCCAGTTTCAACATGTGGGGGAATTTTGGATTTTTCCTTTATTGTGACTGAACCTTAGTGAGGTTGCCAACGTACCCTTTCGGGATCAAGTCAAACGTAGTTCAAACTACGTTCATATTCATTGTTGTATTTTGACCTTTTCCTGATTTTCTTTTGTCTTTTGTATGCATTTTTCTTTTGTTTGCATTTTGCTTTTTTTTTTTGTTTTTCATCATTTTTTTCTATTTTCATTTCTCTTGCATCATAAAAATTCTGAGAGAGGGGTATGAAAGAATGGAACAAATAAGACTCAACTGGGATGTCAATGGATAAAGTGTTTTGATAGAGAATAAAATGCCTTCATCATTTCAATTCCAAAATCACAACAAATACAATTATACAAATGAAAAGGAATCTTAAATAATATCTCTTGACTGCATCTGAATGGATAACAGTCTCTACGCATTTCCCTTCAGCATCTTTCAGATATAGGGCTCTATTGGAGAACACCCGTGATACCATGAACGGTCCTTGACAATTTGGTGCAAATTTGCCTTTCGCTTCAGCCCAATGCGGCAGAATACGCCTTAATACCAATTGTCCCACTTCAAATTTCCGAGGACGTACCTTCTTATTATATGCTCTAGCCATTCTCCGCTGATATAATTGCCTAGGACAAACCACCACTAATCTCTTTTCGTCAATCAGATTCAATTATTCCAATCGGGCTTTTACCCATTCATCATCATCAATCTCAACTTCCGCTATGATTCGAAGAGATGGTATCTCGATTTCTGCGGGTATAACAACCTCTGTTCTATACACCAATGAATAGGGTGTGGCACAAATCGAAATACGTATGGTTGTTCGATATCCCATAAGAGTGAAAGGTAACTTCTCATGCCATCGCCTTGACTCTTCCACCATTTTTCTGAGAATCTTCTTTATATTCTTATTTGCAGCTTCTAGTGCTCCATTTGCCTTCGGTCTGTAAGGTGTAGAGTTACGATGCAGGATTTTAAATCTTTGGCATGCTTCTACCATTAGATGACTGCTCAGATTTGCAACATTGTCTGTAATAATTACTTTAGGAATTCCAAAGTGGCATATGATATTTTCATGCAGGAAATCCTTCACTGCCTTAAATGTCTTCGCCTCCACCCATTTGGTGAAATAATCAATCGCGACCAAGATAAATCTGTGTCCATTAGATGCTGCAGGCTCTACTGGTCCGATGACATCCATGCCTCAGGAAACGAACGGCCAAGGTGCAAACATTGTATGCAATTCATAGGGTGGAGAGTGAATCAAATCTCCATGTACTTGACATTGATGGCATTTCCTCACATATCTGATACAATTACGCTCCATGGTGAGCCAATAATATCCTACTCTCAATATTTTCTTTGCTAAAATGTATCCACACATATGAGGTCCGCAAGCTCCAGCATGTACCTCAGTCATAATTGTGTCAGCTTGTTGCGCATCCACACATCTCAATAATCCCAAATAAGGTGTTTTTTTATATAATATCCCTCCACTGAGGAAAAATCCATTTGCCAATCGTCTTATAGCCCTCTTCTGATCTCCAGTGGCTTGTTCTGGGTACTTTCTTGTCTTCATGTATTCTTTGATATCATGATACCACGGCTCTCCATCAAGTTCTTCTTCCACGGCAAAACAATAAGCATTTTGATCACGCACATGTATCTGTTGTGGATCTACATAAGCTTTATCTGGATGATGCAACATGGAGAATAATGTGGCCAAAGCATCTGCTATCTCATTGTGGATTCTTGGGATATATTTGAACTCTATAGATTGAAATCTCTGGGACAATTCATGTAGACATTGTCGATAGGGTATCAACTTTAAATCCCTTGTCTCCCATTCTTCCTGAATTTAATGTATTAAAAGATCCGAGTCACCCATGACCAAAATTTCTTGAACACCCATATCTATTGCCATCCTCAGTCCCAATATACATGCTTCATATTTAGCCATATTGTTGGTGTAGAAAAATCAAAGCTGAGCGGTAACGGGGTAATGCTGAGCCGTTTCTGAAATAAGTACTGCTCCGATTCCTACTCCCTTATTGTTGACGTCTCCATCGAAGTACATTCTCCAACCTGGCTCGTCATCTTGCTCTACTTCTTCAACATTCATTGCCTCCTCATCCGGAAATATGTCTTTAGCGGCTCATATTCATCATCTATTGGATTCTTTTCTCGATGATCTACAACTGCTTGCGCCTTTATTGCCGTACGTGTTACATAGATGATGTCAAATTCTATGTGCATAATCTACCATTTAGCAAGTCTTCCTGTAGGTATGGGCTTTTGAAATATATATTACAATGGATCCAACCGTGATATCAAATATGTGGTATAGGCTGATAGGTAGTGTTTCAGTTTTTGAGCAACCCAGGTTAGTGCACAACACGTTCTTTCCAACTGAGTGTATTTTACCTCATATGATGTGAACTTTTTACTGAGGTAGTATATCACCTTCTCTTTCTTTCCCGTCTCATCATGCTGCCCCATTACGCAGCCAAAAGAATTGTCTAGCACCGTCAAAGACACGATCAGAGGTCTTCCCGGTTCTAAAGGAACTAACACTGGATGATTGGCCAAATATTGTTTAATCTTGTCAAAGGCCTCTTGGCATTCATCGGTCAAATTTACCGCAGCATCATTCTTCAATAGTTTGAAAATAGGCTCACATGTTGATGTCAGCTGAGCAATGAACCTACCGATATAATTCAACCTGCCCAATAAACTCATCACTTCTTTCTTATTCTTCGGCGGAGGCAAATTTTGGATTGCTTTTATCTTCGACGGATCCAATTCAATACCACGCCGGCTTACTATAAACCCTAGTAACTTTCCTGAAGGCACCCCAAAAGCACACTTTGCTGGATTGAGCTTGAGATTATATCTTCGGAGCCTCTGGAAAAACTTCCTCAAAATCTTTGACATGGTCACATTGCTTTTTGGACTTAATGATGAAATCATCCACATATACTTCTATCCCTCGGTGTATCATATCATGAAACATGGTGGTCATTGCCCTCATATATGTAGCCCCGGCATTTTTCAACCCAAACGACATCACCCTGTAACAATATGTTCCCCAAGGCGTGATAAAGGCTGTCTTTTGTGCATCTTCTTCGTCCATTAGGATCTGATGATAACCTGCATAACTGTCCACAAAAGAGCCAATTTCATGCTTGTTGCAATTGTCAATCAGTATATGGATATTTGGAAATGGAAAATCATCCTTTGGACTGGCCTTGTTGAGGTCTCTGTAAGCAACACACACCCTGGTTTTTCCATCCTTCTTCGGAACTGACACAATATTAGCTAACCAGGTGGGATATTTAGTGACCCGTATGACCTTTGCCTCGAATTGCTTGTTAACTTCTTTTTTTATTTTCATGTTGATGTCCATTTTAAACTTTCTTAGCTTCTATTTTACAGGCCGACATTATGGATAAATGGGCAATTTATGTACTACCAGATCAGTGCTGAGTCGGGGCATGTCATCATAGGACCAAGCAAATATGTCCTTGTACTCATGTAATAACTTGACTAGATCTTTTCTGAGGGAAGCCTCTAAATGTACACTGATCTTTGTTTCCCGGAGATTATCCTCACTCCCCAGATTAATAGATTCTGTCTTATTTAAGTTCGGTTTGGGTTTTTCCTCATATTAATTTAAATCTTTACTGATTTCCTCTAGCATTTCCTCATCCTCATATTCTACTTCATGTTCTCTTTCAATTTCCTGTATAACTATTCGATTACCAAGACTGGACCGGGAATCCTTCATGCATGACATATCATTGGAATCAACAAATATTGAACTATACAAAAGAAGAAAAATAAAATAAGGCAAAAATGGAAGAAAGAAAGAAATTGCATTTCATTGATTTTTTCAAAAGATAGCAGACATTGGATACATTTGTTTTTGATGGGGTGTGGGATTACAAAACAAAACAACTTTGGGAAAAATGAAATATTTGAGGCTAACTACCACAACTCCCTTCTGATCGGAAGAGGAGTAGCTTCCCAATTATTAAGTGCAGTGCTGGGTCCCACGAACTTAACATCCATTCTACTCGTTCCCTCACCCATCTCCAACATATTTACATCCTCAAACAACATCTCGAACCTTGCCAGGTGCTCCGCATCAGGCCTTATTTCAGCATAACTTGGCATAGCAGTCGCCAAATGTCTTTGTGTACCAGGCCTAGTAAAGGAATCAGATAATTTTGGAATAGGTTTTGGGAGGGTCTAACTTTTCTTCTTCGTTTTCTTGGATCTTTGGATATCGGTATAAGTAGGCTTAAATCCCAGGCCAAAAATGTCGTTATTTCCTGGCAAGTGGACTGGTTGTGTTATCCCTTGTAGAGTTATCCCCAAACCTTTCCCCGGTGCAAACCCATTTCTGATCATTTCTTTAGCTACCATTACTGCTGTAGGAGCCACTGTAGGAATTGGTAAGTTCTCCCCTTCAGATATTTTATTAACCATCACAGCATCCATGACTTGATATACCCACGGGCCCTTGTCCCCTTCAGTTGCTTTGAACGGCGTTATGGTGTTACACACATCATCATCTCCATGCACTATGATCTCCTGTTGTTCCCATTCAAATTTCACCAGCTAATGCAGAGAAGATGGTACAACTTTCGCCGCGTAGATCCACGAACGTCCCAATAACAGATTGTAAGAAACAGCAACATCTAGCACTTGGAACTCCATAGTGAAGTCCACCGGTCCGATAGTAATTTCCAGTATAATGTCCCCTATAATATTCTTGCCTCCTCCATCGAAGCCCCGTACACACACACACTATTTCGACGAATTCTATCAAGACTAACCTTCAACTTTCCCAAGGTTGAGAGTGGGCAAATGTTTGCACTTGACCCGTTGTCTACCAGAACACGGGTAACCACAAATTCTTCGCACTTGACTGTGAGATATAGTGCTTTGTTATGCTCTGTCCCTTCAAGTGGCAATTTATTATCTGAAAAATGTTATCTTGTTTGTCTCAAAGATCTTATTCTTGATTTTCTCAAGATGGCATACTGAAATTTTCTCGGGTACATGCGCTTCATTCAGAATTTTCATCAACGCCTTCCTATGCTCTTCAGAATAGATTAGCAATGATAACAATAAAATCTGCACAGGCGTTTTTCTCAACTGCTCTACTATTGAATAGTCTTGAGCTTTCATCTTTTCAAGAACTATTCCGCTTCTTATTCAGTAACTGCCTTCTTCACATGATTCAGATTCTCCTTTACCACTTTTGTTTTCCTCAACTCTTCCGGGGCAAAGCATCGCCCGGAACGAGTTAGGCCATGTGTTTCATTGACTTCTCCTGTAACCTCCTTCCCCTTGTACATTACCGTAACTTTGTTATAGTTCCACGATATGGCTTTAGTGTTTACAACTGGCATCTGCACCACTGCTTTGATAACTACAGGTTCCACATAAGCTCCCTTCACGGTCAACAAAGGCTTGGCTCCCCGTACTATTACTTTCATGGCCTCGACCACTGATGGCTTCTTTATTGGTAATTCAGCTAACACTTTCTCTTTCTCAACCTCTCCTCCCACTTTGCTATTGGTTTTTATCATCATCAGTAATTGAGAAGGTTTCTTACTGCTCTCTCTATCTGTTACAACTCTATCATGTGTGTCTCATGATGAGGTGGCAATGGGTTCTATGTGATATTGGGAGTTTCTAAAGCCTTCACCTCGATCCCTCTGGCATCAATAAGCTCCTGTATGGCGGATTTCAAGTGACAACACTTTTTCAGTATCATGTCCCGGCACCCCGGAACAATATTCACATCGGACTGATTGGTTACGATTTCTGGGTGGTGGGTTTGGAAGTTTTGGCTCAATGGGGCTTAGCATTCCTAGCTCCCTCATGCGGTGATAAATACTGGTGTATGACTCCCCTAATGGAGTGAATGTTTTCTTTGTTTGGGCTCTGTTTCCTCTTACTTCCGGATCTGGTCGAAAGTTGGGTTTATTTGGATTTTTATGTGCTCTGGAAGGTGGGTAAGTGTTTTGTGCATGGTAGACGTTTTGTAGAGTTTGGGCTCGCCATACATGTGGAGGCGGTGGGTAATATTGAGCATGTGGGACGGAAAAATGTGGAGTGGTGGGAGGATAATATGGTGGAGGTGGGTTGTAGGGTGCTGGTGGGTATGGCTGGTATGGACGAGGTGGGTGATGATATGTATTTTGGCCCTGAGACCACGATCTACTTTCAACTACTACGACCTCCTCCTTCTTCTTTTTACCAATGGATCCCCCAGTTCTGATTTGTATCGCCTGATTCGTGGCCTTAATAGCCAAAAAACTCATGATCTTATTGGTTTTCAATCCCTATTCTACGAAACTTCCCATTTTTACCACCTCATTGAAAGTTTTCCCAATTGCTAATACCAGATGACCATAGTAAGTAGGCTCTAAAGCCTATAGAAATTAGTCCACCATTTCTGTTTCCTTCATGGGAGGGTCTACCCTTGCAACTTGTTCCCTCCATCTAAACCCAAACTCCCGAAAACTTTCCTCGGGTTTCTTCTCCATTTTTGTTAGGGACAACCTGTCTGGAATTATCTCTAGATTGTACTGGAAGTGGTTGGCGAATGACTGAGCTAGATCATCCCAGATGAACCATCTGGTGTGATCCTGACGGGTATACCACTCCAGTGTAGAACCGCTCAAACTCTGGCTAAAATAAGCCATTAACAACTCATCTCTTCCCCCTGCTCCACGCATCTTGCTACAATAACCCCTTATATGGGCTACCGGATCCCCATGTCTGTCGTACATATCAAATTTAGGTAGCTTGAATCCGGTCGGGAGCTGCACCTCCGGAAACAAACATAAATCTTTATATGCGACGGTCACTTGGCCTCCTAGCCCTTGTATGTTACGGAAAGATTGTTCTAAATTTCTCATCTTCTGTGCCATCTCTTCTTGCTCCAAGTTTCTGACAGGCTTTTCTTCCGTCATATCCATAAGTGGTGTATTGGAGTCATGCTGCCTGAATGATGGCTCCGGTGGATAATAATGAGTGTCCTGAACATGAAACACTATTTCACTCGATGATTTGTGCAAAGCGCCATGTGGTGGTGCCACATATACCGGGGCGACCTGAGGTGGTTATGGTGGAACTTGTTTGGATAGTGGTGGTGGTGACTGTGAAGTC
The DNA here is from genome assembly GCA_032618575.1 of Nicotiana noctiflora. Lineage (NCBI taxonomy): Eukaryota > Viridiplantae > Streptophyta > Magnoliopsida > Solanales > Solanaceae > Nicotiana > Nicotiana noctiflora. The sequence continues at coordinate 26,161 of JASVEL010011820.1, forward strand.
GTGGCATGGTAGTGTTGGTAATTTGGGTAAGTAGAGGATGAATTCATGGTAGGTGGCTCAGGATTAGGATTTGTGGGAGGGGCGTATGCTGGATTGGCTAGATAGGTGGGCAAAGGTTGACCCCTAGACCAGGCTTGGTACATTTCTGACATTTGCTGCCTTAGCTTATACATCTCTTCTTTCATACCTACAACATCTACAACCTCTTCTTCCTGTACCGGGTCCATGATGGTAGGTTCAATCTCCTGAGTTACTGCCTTAGACATAGCTTTTGAATATGTATTGTAATTGTGATGTGCCAGAATGCTAGTTACTAGCTCAAAATCTGATACTCATCAACAACAAAACTCGTTAATAGTTACCTGATAAGGGGTAAAATATAATGATTAAAATCACAACTTTTGCCTTGATCATTATGCATCATCCCGACATTCGTTCCTCCTTGAACCGCCATTTTCTTTTCATATTCGTTTTTTTCTTTGTTTTTTTCTTTTTTTTTCTTCTTGTTTTCTTCTTTGCCCATTTTTTCATTTTTAATTTTGTTTTTCATTCCTACATTTTTGCCTATCGCCCAGACAATTCGTATAAAAACGGAAAGAAAATAACAGCAATTTCTTATGAATTTTTCATTGATACTCAAAAACATTGGTTACAAATGATGTTGTACTACAAATGCAAAAGAAATACAAATACAAAATGCATGCCCTACGAATACATTAATTCTTCTAGTGCCCGCGAGACATCGTTCGGTCTTGCCGCGGGCCTATATGCTAATCCACTTTGGAGTTTATCTAGGTCAGACATTACTTGCTTTACAAAGAACTTTACTGCTGATGTGAATGTTGCCTATGACATATCTTCACATAATTGACATTTCCTTGTGATGTACTGAGCAATGTTGACGATTCTTTCTCGGGTGACCCCTTTTTCCTGAAGCAGCCTGCTAATCTGTTTGGCACGAGCGTCTAAGGTTTGTCGGTTCTCATTTTGTGGTTGTTGTAACTCCAATTCCAATCGAGCCATAGCCATGTAACAATGTTCTCTCTCTACTTCAAACTCTTTGGTTAGATTGCTACTTTTGACTTCGGCTGTAATGATTTTCTTTCTCAATCGAGGTACCTCAACCTTGTGTTCATCTTGTAATTGCTGAACCATTCTAGCTCCTTCCTCGGCATTTCTGGCCAGTTGTCTCCGAACCCCGACTAACTCCTTTTCTGCTTTATCAAGATTGAAGCTGCAGTCATTCACTTTTCGCCGAAGATTTTCAATCAATTTATCATCTTGGGCTAGGCAACTAGGGGTTCGACTGCAATTTTCATCTTTGCAATTTGAGCCTTTAAGATTTCATTCTTTATTATCAGTTGCTTCTTTTCTCCTTCATCGGATGGCACTTGTAAGCCGCTCTCAAATTTGAGATCTCGAATTATTTTTCTAGCAAGTTGATCTTGGCTTTATGCTCATTTTCTCTGGCCACCCAATCTCTGTGCTCCTTAGACTGCTCGGCCAATTCTTGAATGTGAGGCCTTTTCATTGGTCTATCATGCTTGACATCCCGGCGATACCATACAGCATACCCTAGCGATACTTCTCCCTGAGCTCGGTTTCCCACACAAGTGTCTACCTTCAAGCTTTGGCATTCATTCTAAATCTGTCGAATCTTTGCTTCCGGGAATTATCCATCCGGATTGATTTCTACTGCTTGTAAGCTGAGGTCCACGTCTTTTGGTATAACCTGATATCTCCCAAAGTGTCATAGTACCCTATACGGTGCATAAGACTGAATGCTTTTAAGACCCATGATCAAGAACTCTGACCCTTCCGTTGGCATGTATATCACCTCGTCGAGAGGAAACCACCCGTATGCCCAATCAATTTGGCTGGCAGTCAACGATCGCAAGTATGAAATCCAACCTTTTGCTCCTTCCGGTAGCTTAACTTCTTTTGTTCTCATATAAAACTCTTCAATGTATGTCTTCTTAGACGACCCATAACTCGAGAACGGAGGGTGACGACACAAATGTTCAATCAACCAAATCTGGAGAATCAAATTGCAACCCTCAAAGAAGTCATGCCCTGCTTTACAGGATGTGAGGGCACGGTAGATATCAGCTATAATCATTGGCGCCAGTGTGCTATTATCCTGCACAAGAAGAGTACTGGCACCCCGGAGACCCTTGTATCAATGTTTCCATCTTTTCTCGGGAATATGACTAATCCGAGGAACGCCACTATAAAGGCAAATCGCCTATGCTCTTCTCACTTGACTCGGTTTGATTTACTGCAGAGCTTGTTCGTAGTGTCGTTGAATCCCCCGATATGACCATATCTGCTGTAGATGAAACTTAAAGAACAAAATCCATTAGCCAAGTCTTCATTATGGACGTTCCTGGCAATTTTCAGAGAATCGAGGAATTTATGCATTGTTATCGCCCTCGGAGCCACCGAGTATTTTTCTTTCAGGGGAACCTTGTCTTTCCCGATATAATAAGCAATTTCCTCTAAGGTAGGAGTGAGCTCGAAGTATGAGAAGTGTAGAACATTATTTGTGGGATCCCAACAAGTGACAAGTGCTCGAATAATATCACCACGAGGAATTATGTCCATCAATCCCGTAAGGTCCTTTAGATAGCGGTTGACCCAAGTTTGTCCTTCTTGACCCATATCATTCTACCATAGTCTCAACTCCAAAGGGATTTTATTCATTAAAGTGAAAGGTTCATTTTGTACTGTGTTCATCCTGCACATTTATTAAGGGTGATTTTATTTAGAAAAGGAAAAATATTTTTTCATATACAATTTTCATTTTTGAAAGAATTAGCCTTTTCAGGCAATTTATTTTGAAAGGAAAAGACATGATTTCGAAGTGGCCATTTTTGCCAAAATAGCCTTCCGGCGTCCTTTTCGGAACATTCGGCTATTTCCAAAAACAGCAATCACTTCGATTATTTGAAACTAAAACTCAATATTTTTTATCATTTTCTAAAAGGGTGGTTGGACCCGTCAAGGGTTGCCTACGTATCCCACCAAATGGTTAGAATCAAACCTGCGTAGTTTGATCTGATTATGTGACCAATTATTTCAACAACATTGTTCCTCCTACTTTTCAAATTTTCTTTTCCAGATTTTCGACAACATTTGCTAATATTTCAATACTCTTTTTTTCATAATTTTCTCTTTCTTTTGATATTTGAGAATTTTACCGGTCTGCATAATGATCTAGAACAATTAAAATGCAATATATAATATGCTCGGTCTTTAATTACCGGGTCACCTGTCCTAGACGGACCCAACCCCTGTGTTGAGTCCCCTAAGTCAGTTATGATGCAAATAATCGTCCTAGACCTATGTTCAATATATTATTGTTTCATATGGTGCTAGACCGTGTACCCAAGTGGACAACTCGTATCGAGGAGGGGGCTACGTACTGAGGACCTGCGAGATCATTTGGCTTTGTAACTTTTCCGGCCTCTATTTCTTATTTTGGGGTATAACTTAACAGAAAGGGGAGTCTCAACTAGTAAGCACATCCCCGGAGGTAAAGAAGAGAATGGTTTTTTTGTACAATTCTATATATACAATCCACGTAATATCAAAGCGATAAAACACGTAGCACGTTGATCAAAGCATATAATGAAGTCAAATAACATCAAGAATGGCAATTCTAACGAGCTCGAATTCTTAAACTCTGAATCGAAGTTCTGGGTTGCTTATCCCCAGCAGAGTCGCCAGAGCTGTCACACCTCCCTTTTTACAACCTTTTTTGATTTTCCCGGATAGGATAATAAGGTATACCTCGCTATTATAAATACCTCGGGAAAGGATATAATAACAACGAGGAAGGAGTTTTTTCAATTAAAGGACAATCGGCTCGGGATTTTATTAAAAATTTTAGAGTCGCTACTTGGGAAAATAATGTTGTCCCAAGTCACCGATTAATCCCGAATCCGAGAAGTTGACTCTGTTTAACAGTCCGCGCAACAAGAAATCTGGATAAGGAATTCTGTTAACCCGGGAGAAGGTGTTAGGCACTCCCGGATTCCGTAATTTCAACACGGTCGCTCAACTGTCATTCTTGATTTTAATTGATTTCATTATATGCTTTTAAACAATGTGTATGTGTTTCACTTTAAATATTTTATGAATTGCGACGTTGCGAAAACGTATTTCGAGTCACACCGCAACTAGTATGCCTGTGACTTTTAACACGTTTCGAGTCGCCAAAGTTGTCACATTTATGATTTGAGTCACATTAGATGTGCACTCGTATTAGGAAAAGTATATTTTAGAATCGTGCCTATATCGTCTGACGGCTTGTTATTCTTTTGGAAAGGTCGTGGAATTCGCTAACGACATTCCCAAGCCTATCATATTATTATTCGTTTATATGGGGGCCCCGCTATTTGGTTTCATGCAAGGCTCATCCCACTCAATTTTTATAGCCAAACCTAATCAAACAGCTATATTTTCTACTATTGTTTTTTCCTAATCATTTTTAATTATCTTATAATTTCAGAACATAAGTCCAGACCTTATCAATCTATGTCAATGGGCCTGGACATTTGGGCTCGCTTTTAACCGATCAGCTTTTGTATCTGGGTTTCAAAACCCCAGATTATGTTGGAGCCTACACTCAGAAGCCCAATCTTGAATCGAATCAGATCCAGGCCTTCGCCATTCATTAGGCCCAAACCAAACGAGATGAAAAGGGAGAAACAAAATAGGAGATTCATTATATATACATAAGTAAAATCAAAGGAGAATAAACTAACAAATGTATTTATTTATGAAGATGAAACAACAATACAAGATTAACAATTTCAATACCAAATCTCAAATATCCAACACTATTATACTCGACTAATAGACTGCCTTTGTTTTTTGTATTTTTATCAACTAATTTTAAAACTACTAAAAACAGATTAATTATTGACTAATGGTGATAGAACATTTCTTGACTATATGAATCTGATTTATCGTATTACTAATTATAACTCATACTTCTAATTATCAAAGGCTGAATGTATTAAAATAATAAGCTAATTGTATAATGGCCTTGATTAGTCACATGATTACTTCTTCGTATTTGAATATCGGTTTTACTCTATGTCATTTTAATCGCTATTTAATTGTTTAAGATGAACAAATTAATATCAAACTAAATTAACTATCACATGCTAGTATAGTTATGATTATAGATATGTTATGAACCTATTTCCTAAACTAGGTGAATTAATTCAATTATTAACCTATTTTAACTAAGTCTAGGTGATTATGATTACTACTACTATTCTAATCTACATACTACTCTATTACATTGTTTTCCAGCATAAGTCCGTGCCTCATGTATCAATTATACAATCATTTCCTATCAGAATTACATATTATCTACTTATACGTTGAAAGATAAGAAAACAAATGACAGAATAAGCTTTCAAATCGAATTATGCTTTTCATTCCTTCAAATCAACTTCAGTTACATTGCTCGAATAGAAGTTGTGTACCTGATTCAGCAAAATAACTCTTATGAGTCTAAGGGAAGCAATGAAACGAATAATCAGTTGATCACAGTAGCAAAGCAACAGCAGCAGAAATGAATCAACACAACAAGCACAACTGAAATCAACAGTCGAACAAGAATTCCAAATTCAGCAAAATAGCAACCCAATAGCACAGTTGAAGAAAACCAGTAGAAACCCAGCAGATAGGAGATAACAAAGAATTCCTAACAGATTTTTAGAATATTGCTCGACTAAGACCCAGAAATTACTCTTAGAATGTGATAGTTTTCTTAATTTCAGAATGTATTCTCTGAATTCATAAAAAATCCAAACCTTATTCGGGCTTAATTAAAACCTATTTATAGATGTGAATGGTGAAATTTTGAGGGGAAAATTTGAAAAAGTTTTTCCCAATTCCATCCCCTTAATTCATTTATTTATTACACTTTGGTACTCATTTCAGATTCAAAAATGTCTTCCAGCCTTTGCTGGAAGGTTCTAGAGGGGTCTATTGGCTTCTATTTGGGGCCAATTACTAATGTACCCTCACTTGCTAAGGTTATTAACCATTAAACCTTTTTGTTGGGTCTATTATACCCTTTGTTTTGTGCATTATTGCAGAAATACTAGGCCTATATGTCTTATTTGTCCCTATAGGCTCTATTAAATCTACAATTGTATCATTTTCATTCCTTTTATGCCCCTGTTATTAATTACTATTTACCCAACCTATCTAAGGTATAGGTGTACAATTTTATACATTATTTAACTAATGGCCAGTATTTATAAATCATTTAAGACTTAGCCAGATTTGAACTTTAATTTCTTTTCAAATTTGACCTCTTTTAAGAGGTAATCTTTTCATTACTGTCTATTAGAATTGATTTGCAGGACTAGCCTGCTTATTTACCTAAGTCTAAACCTTTTCAGATTTAGCCAGTCTAGTGTTTGGACTTGGCTTTGCAAAATTAGTCAATTATTATTCACTGGCCACTTAGAATTAGATTAAGACCTTAGCCAGTTTTAGATTTAAGTCAATTCTTACAGAGTTGGCCATTTTCAGAACTAGCCAATTAGATTTAAGTCTAAAGAATTACAGAGTTGGCCAGTTTCAGAACTAGCCACTCTTTATATTATTTCAATTGTAACCATTTTTATGTCATTTTCATTTCTAGCCAATTAACATAATTAACATACTTTCAGAATTAGCCAATTATCTAATTACCTATCTATCACAACTATAACCAATATCCTCTAAAGCATAATAAGACTAATTGTAGTCTAAAACATGAATATATCACAAACATAGCACTTTAATATCAATTTGCACACATAGCCATCTAATCAAAACTCAGAGAGAAATTTGAATATGGTTGAATTTCAATTAAACAACTCACAACTCAGATTCAGGCATAATATAACAAATTTAACATAAAGAGGTATATTCTGAATATTTTCATGTTTAAACTCACAAAAAACCCTAAAAAGGCTCGAGTATATTTAACCAAGTGTAATAAACAGGATTAACAAATAGACTAGTGAAGCATGTCATTAAAAGGATATTAGAAAATGTCAGAAGCTATGCTAATAGAAACAAAATTAAGCAGGAATCATTTCAAAAGAAAGAAGTTAAGATAATCATGCAAAGAAACAGAACTTAAATACACAAAAGCATGCTTAATCAACCAAAACAGAAACAAAGTGATGGAGAGGGGACTTAACTTGCAGGGTTGGTCTCCTGAGCTTTCCCTATTTTCTTTTCTTTTTCTTGTTCTTTTTCTTTTTCTTTCTTCTTTCTTTTTCCAGTTTTTTTTTTCAGTTCAGACTTCAAAACTTGAAGTCTTTGTTGGGTATTGGTAAAGAAAATAGTATTAGAGACACAAGAGTGTGTCTTTTGGGGGATAGGGTTGTAAGGCTTGCCGGAGTTAGAGTTCCGGCAGCTTGTTCTCGAAGATTCGAGAAGTTTGGGTGAGATTTGAGGGAAAGCAAGTTTATAGGGCTAAAGATCTGTGCAAGATGGTTTAATGGTGTTAGTTTGAAGGACTGTTCTCAAGGGTTGTAGTCACCAGAGAATAAGTCCGGTGGCCGGAATTTCAAGAAAAGGGGGCTTTTGGGGTTTCTTTGGGTTTTCAGGGTGGTTTGGTGTAGAGGAGTAGAAAAAGAGTGATTTGGAGACTAGGTGTGGCCGGAGATGGCCATGGAGGTCAGCCAGTCTCCATGGCTGGTGACGAGGAGAGGAGTGGAGAAGAAGACATTACAAGGGCGGCTAGGGTTTTGTTTTGAAGAGAAATGGCTGGTCTCTGAAGAGACCAAGCCCTATATACCCACGATGACTCAACTGATCCTGGCCTTTGGATTGTCTTTGATCAACGGCCAGGATCCAATATCCTCAAATGACATCGTTCAATTTTAAATGGAGACTGATTAATCTCTGTTAGATCTTGATAGATGGACGGCCCAGATTGGTTCAATGAAGCTGTGTCGTTTTACTTAAAATCATATATTCAAATTGAGCCGTTAGATTAAGTATATGGATGGCCACGATTGAGTGTAATGTAATAATTGGACCGGATTATTAAATCCATCTGGGCCAATATGCATTGGGCTTAGACTTTTGGCCCAGTTCTCTATTTTTGTGTATTTTCATGTATTTTTTTTATTTTTTTTATGTATTTTCTTGTTGTATTTTTATTTTCTCTTTTTATATTCTTTTTCAATTATTCAATTTCTTTTAATTTCCTCTTTTCTCTAATTTTTTTTATATTTTTTTTGATATTTTTCTTTTATTTCCGGCATATATTTGTATTTTTGCTAATTTTCTTTTAACTCTTTTATTTGTGACATTTATACTCAACCTATTTTTTAAAAAAAAAATTCTAATTTTCATTTTTAATTGTGCAATCACACAAATACACTTTATTTCAATCAAAACATATAATTGCACACAAAAATATTATTTATTTTAATTTTAGAATTTTATTGCTTAAGGCAAAAATCACGTGCTCACAGTGCCAAATCCAAAAATCTAGTCTGGTATTGAGTAACGGTCATGGAGCCCTACTGGAGGTGCTCAAATTGCCTCTGAAGTGCCTCCCATTATGTGACGGGGAGAATCTTCTTCAAGAAATAATTCTGCAAACTGATCCCAAGTTAAAGCCGGGGACCCTGCTGGTCCAGATAGGAAAAATTCTCTCCACCAAATCTTGGCAGATCATGCAAGCCTGAAAATGCAAAAATCAACCCCGTTGGTCTCCACTATTTCCACACTCTTGATAATCTCATGGCAGCTGAACAAAAAGTCCTGGGGATCCTCTGATGAAGAACTACTGAAGATAGTGGTAAAAAGCTTGGAGAAACGTTCAATTCTCCATAAAGCATTAGAAGACATGACCGCTCCATCTCCGGCCCAGAGTTGTAGTGCCTGTCTGAGTTGCCACTACAGGTTGAACCACTAGGGCTTGAGCCTGGAGAGCTACAGGCTCCGGAGTACGCGTAACAGGAGTCTGAACCCCTCCTCCAGCCTGAGAAGTGGCTGGTGCAACTGGCAGCAAACCTTATCTGGCATCACTGTCCCTAAAGCCTGCTATCCAGACCATAGCATCTTGAAGATACAGGGTGAACACAATCCCTCTTGGGACCTGAGCTGGGCCCACTGGAGCTGCTGGAGCTGGAACCTCCTCACCATTTTCAATATGAGGCTCCACGTCTAGAACTGCTGCCTGGGGCTGAGCTCTGCCCCTACCTCAGCCTCCGGCACGACCTTGACCTCTACCCCTCACGAGAGCTGCCTGAGGCTCGGACTGCTGATCAGCGGATGAGGAAGCGCGTGTTCTCGCCATCTACGAAAGAACATAGTAGAAATTCAATTAGCATTTGAGGAACCAATCGCACGACAAGAAAGAACAAAAGAGAGATTTGTCCTAACTCAATAGACTCTGGGGAACAAGTACAGACGTCTCCGTATCTACCCCTTAGACTCTACTAAGTTTTTTCGTGAGTTGTGAGACCTATGTAACCTAGTGCTCTGATACCAACTTGTCACGACCCGAATTTCCCACCATCGGGATCGTGATGGCGCTTACTCGTGGTAGCTAGGCAAGCATATTTACTCACCGTTTCCATAAATAAAATCATCTTGTTGTCTATGTAATAGCATGAATAATAATAATAATAATAATAATAATAATAATAATAATAATAATAATAATAATAATAATAATAATAATAATAATAATAATAATAATAATAATAATAATAATAATAATAATAATAATAATAATAGATGCGGAAGTCTGCTTTTATAAATTTGAAATAAATGCAAAATACTCAACATAAATACTCTACCCAAGATTTGGTATCACAAACTCACGAACAAAAAATAATAAACTACATATAATGGTCTAAAAGAAATATAACAATTGTCTGTCTCGAAATAATGAGATTACAGTATAAATGAAAAGTATAAGAAGAGACGCCGGGCCTTCGTACGCCTGCAAGATACCTCAGTCTCGTAGTAATGAAATCCTGCTATCGAACTGCTGTTGCTGCTGCTCAAAACCTGGACCTGTGCAAAAATGCACAAAAGTGTAGTATCAGCACATCCGACCCCACGTGCTGGTAAGTGCCTGGCCTATCCCGGCGAAGTAATGACAAGGCTAGGACCAGATACTCACATAAACATATGCAGTTCTATATACATATGTACCACAAAACAACAGAAATACTGAACTAAACAAATAAAGGAGGGGGGGAACATATTATGGGGAGCACAATTGAATATATATAATTCATCAATGTAATAGAAATAGAGCGCAACAATAATTATCACAAAATAAGAAATTCAATAGTTAACGGCATCACCCTTCGTGCTCTTACTCTTATTCTCACCCAAACAATCATATAAAAATGTACGACATCACCTTTCGTGCTTTTCCTCACATAACTCTCATTTCATGGCACGAAATGACCCTTCGTGAAAATATAATCAATTTTGAGCACGGAATGTACCTTCATGCGTAAATAGTCACTACACAACACGGAATGACCCTTTGTGCAATTAAAATCGGAAATAGCACAGAATAATCCTTTGTGCAATATCACTCTTCCTCACCCAAACATCAGTCACAACCAAACGGGTAAGAAGAATAAATAAATAACAAGTACTATCCCGGCAAGGGAGTAACAGCAATAACAATAATAATAACTTTCCCAACCCGGAAAGGGTTCAGTAATTTAACCATCCCGATAAGGGATTAATCATAATTCCTTTCAATACTTTCAACTTTACTTCAATAATATATATCGTTCGAGCCAACGCTCCAAAATTTCAATATTTCACAAGTTATTCTCGAACTCTTCACATTTGTATCAAATCATAGTTTAGCTTAGGAGAGTTTCATATTAGTTCAAATCATGTACTCACGGTCATGCTACACTCCGGTGTATAGACACTCGTCACCATGCCTATACATATGCACTCGATCATTTAGCAAATACCAATTTATTATACTCTAATCCTATTCCCTCAAGCTAGGATAGATCAAACACTTGCCTCGAAGGTTTACGGTCAACTTAATCCTCAAGCAATGCCTTTCCCTTTGAATTTCGCTCCAATTCAATCGTATATATACAAAAATTATTTAATATCATCAATTCTACTCAACAAACCAGCCCAATTACCTAATTAAAGTCCTTTTAATATTCTGTCCTAAAATTGCAAAATCGACCCCGAGCCCGCTTGGCCAAAACTTGATGTTTGAACCATAAAAAATTCACCCATACCCCCCACGAGTACAAACATATAATTTGTTTTAAGATTCGACCCCAAATTGGGGTTGAATTACCCAAAATTCGCAAAAATCTATCTTTGCTCAAAACCCATGATTTCTACCTTGATTTCATGTTTTAGGCTTAGAAACTAGATAATTAATTAAGGAAAAGTGAAGGAAATAAGCGAGACTACCCATGCTGGCAGACTTTCTACTCAACGCATCGGCCACTACATTAGCCTTTCCTAGGTAATATAAGATAGTAACATCATAATCTTTCAGCAACTCTAGCCATCTCCTCTGCCGTACTTTAACTACTTCTTCTTGAACAAGTACTGAAGACTCTTGTGATTCATGTATACCTCATACGCCACACCATATGAGTAATGCCTTCAAATTTTTAAGGCATAAACAACCAGTGCCAACTCTAAGTCATGAACCGGGTAATTCTTCTCATGGATTTTCAACTGTCTCGAAGCATATGCAATAACCTTGCCATCCTGCATCAATACCGCTCCAAGACCGGTACAGGAAGCATCACAATAGACTGTGTAAGACCCTGAAATCATGGGCAAAATTAACACTGGTACTGTAGTTAGAGCTGTCTTGAGCTTCTAAAAGCTCGCCTCACACTTATCTGACCACTTGAACTGGGCACCCTTCTGGACCAACCTAGTCATCGGGGTTGCAATGGATGAGAACCCCTCTATGAACCGACGGTAGTAACCTGCTAACCCCAAGAAACTCGAAATCACGGTCACTCAAGCTGGTGGAGGTCAACTATTGACTGCCTCAATCTTCTTTGGGTCCACCTGAATACCCTCTACGGATATAATATGATCCAGGAATGCAGCCGAACTCAACCAGAACTCGCATTTTGAAAACATGGCATATATTTGGTTATCCTTCAGAGTCTGAAGAACCACTCTGAGGTGTTTCTTGTGCTTCTCTGCGGTGAGGCGTACCAAAAACGCCCCGGGGCGATGGTGGGGGCGAAAGTCCCGTAAGGCGTACGCCTAGAAGTTCGAGGCGTATGCCCGGGCGAGTTTTTGGTTGAGTCAAGTTTTTTGGTTAAGGCGTAAGCCAAAGAGACAACTTTTTAAAAAGGAATTAAAAACATTAAATTTAAAAGTAAACTTTTTAATATTGCTAAAAGCACTAAATTATAAGTTTTTCCCAATTCTTTTCGCTAGTCTATTTCTACCTAGAGCAACGATTTATCACTTTTTTGCAACAGAAAACTTCATTCTTCTCCGTATGTCAAATTCAACAGGTTTATTTCTTCCTCCACGTAAAAAAATTATTATTTTTGAACTCACTACTTTCCTCTCTTTTTATATTTCATGTTAGTTTGTAAATATGTATGTAATTAGTTTTTTAAGTTTAGTGCTTCTCTTGCTCTCTTTCAAAATATAATATGGGATGATATGTATGCGTGCTTCTATATGTATTGATTGAATTTATATATAATTTCACTTATATATTTTGAATTTATTATTTCATTAGACAATATGGGATTTCACTTATATATATAATTATTTTGCCTTTATATGTAATTTCACTTTATTTGGGACTTTTGTATGTTATATATATATATATATATATATATATATATATATATATATATATATATATATATATATATATATATATATTATTTTTTTTACTTATTTAAAATTTTTTTTTCAAAATTTTATGCAATTTAATAATATTTTATATAATTATATTATTTTATAAAATATTAAAAACTAAATACCCATGGGGCTTACGCCCCGCACCTCGGGGCTTACGCCCGGCTGAAGCATATGTAAAATATCTCGCCTTATGCCCCCGCCTTTTAAAACACTGGTACATACCACTCCCTACTCCAAGAATTTAAGAGACTAGTAGTTTCAAGATTAAAGCATTGGGTTTTTCGTTTGGACATTTATTTAAAGCTGAATTTAATTTTTATTTTTATAGAAATTGAAGTTGTGTTTCAATAATCGACTTGACATCTAGTATTTCTAGGGGAAAAATTGAAAGGAATAATTGTATTGGTCAGAAATCTGCCCAATCGATTGTCATGGTATCGACCCCATCTCAAGTGTTCCCCAAAGCAATGGCTAACGAACCGAACCTCGTCCGATCCGCACCAATTATGAAGCTAGCGTCGAGGTCGTCTCTATGAGGGAAGCACCGCCTCCTCGACCGAGTCAGCCAAGAGAGGGCTCGATGGGTGTGAAACCCCCAACTATAAATAGGGAAGAAGAGAGTTACTTTAGGGGGGGCCTCTCTAGAGATTTTCTGAACTCTAGACTTTCTCCATTCTCTCCCTCTCTCCCAAAAAAGGAAAAGAATATCCCTCCATTTTGAGATCTGATCTAGGAGAGGAAAATAAGACTACAATTCCCCGAACCTTCCCAAGGGAGCCAGGACTAGTTTTCAGATCAATAAAATCTCTTGAATATTATTTGTATAGAATCTACTGTCTTGTTCTTTAATCCTGGATTCAGTGTTAATTATGGTTGGCTATGATTTACATCTTTTCATGCATTTGATTGATTTTCTTCAATATTGTTTGATAATATTTTCAGTCAAACAATTTGGCGCCGTTTGTGAAAATTTCCTAGCGAAAACTCTTAGTTCGTCCCGAATGAAAGGAAAAGCGTCAATAGGATAGCTCGATTCAAACCAGAATCGACGAAAATACACCAAATAGAGAAGATAGGGAAGCCGTCCCTCGCTATAACTCCCACTCATCTTCCCCGACGCGTCAAGCTGGAAACTGGCACAAATCGCAAATGAGACATCAAAAACGAACCTGGAATAATTTGAATGTCACAATAAAGAAGATAAGCGTAACGCGAACGCAACACATGATGCAGGCTAAGTGCCTTCTTCATCAAAATAGAACAATTCGACCTTGCTAAAACTAGGACTTCGGCTAAGTGCCTTCGCCATTACGATAGTACAGTTCGACCTCGCTCGAATTGGGACTCAGGCAAAGTGCATTTGCTATCACGACAGTGCATTTCAACCTCGCTCGAACTAGAACTCAGGCTAAGTGCCTTCGCCATCACGATAGTACAGTTTGACCTCGCTCGAATTGGGTCTCAGGCTAAGTGCTTTCGCCATCACGATAGTACTGTTTAACCTCTCTCGAATTGGGTCTCAGGATAAGTGCCTTTGTCATCAAGACTGTACAGTTCGATAGGCTAAGTGCCTTCGACATCACGACAGTACAGTCAACCTCGCTTGAATTGGGACTCGGGCTAAGTGCCTTCGCCATCACGATAGTACAGTTCGACCTCGCTCGAATTGGAACTCAGGCTAAGTGCCTTCCCCATTACGATAGTAAAATTCGACCTCGCTTGAACTGAGACTCAGGCTAAATGCCTTCGCCATTGTGAGCACGTAATTTTTACCTCACGCGAGCTACTCCCAAATGAAATCTAAACAAAATGGTTTGCTTTATTGTGTGCATTGTTGTGTATTTTTGTGAATTTTTTCATTCAAGTGCTCATACTTATTTATCTAAGTAAATAATTAATCACAAAAAAGAAAAAAAAAGATGTGCATTTGTGTTCTTTGTCAATTGGTTGATTTTACATTGAACTAATGAAGCATATTTTTACTACTCAATTTTGTTTTCAGAATGGCTTTTATTTAAAGTGAGTATTGATGAAGCAAGAGGCTAAAAATGCAAGCTCTCCAGGCCCAAATGGTGTGTTCCGCCCGGTCCGTTCAATGAGTCTCTAAGACTCATGAAACGACGTAGCAGGGCATTGAAGCTACGTCGTTCTGGCACTGGCAGATCTCGACCATAGAGCCATCTCTAATCCAACGGTGGAGATCGCTTCGCCCTCACCCGTTCCGGGTAACCCGATCCAGGTCCGGACCAACCCAGTCCCTCACAGACACACAAACGACATCGTTTGGATAAGTGAGAAGATCCAGGCCGTTGATCTCATTTGATCAAACGGCGAGGATTAAATCCCATCCCCACTATATATACCTAATTCCCTACCCCGCCCCCTTTCAGACCCCCTACCCCTCGACCATCTCTAACCTTTAGAGACGGTTTCACAGCCTCCACCCATCTCCGCCTTTGACCGCCGGCCGGAAATCGTCTCCGCCTGCGGCCGATGCCCAATCCCTCCCATCTTAACACCAAATGACCCTCCGAACGCCCTGAGCCCAAATCCACAAACCATCTTCTTCGAATCATTCCCTGTCTTCTCGAATCTTCATTCGAAGGTTCGAGCTAAAACTAAACTTATGCCAAACCGCCCCAAACTCACCCCAATCATTCCTCACACCTTTCTCATACCCCAACTAACCCTGGCTCAGCTCGAATCTTGCCAGAACCAATCGAGCCCCAAAAACTGCTACATGAACCCTAAAAACCCAAAATAGGATATTCGTTCGAAATTAATAAGAGATTGAGGTCTAATGGACCTTAATCTAGGTGTTCTCAACCGAGAGCACCTCGATTAAGGCTCGTTTGGCTTCAATGATTCAAGGGCAAATGATTCGAGACCCGTTCAAACTAGGGATTCCTATCTTTCAAGGTATTCTTTCCCTTTTCTAGCCGCATTTAGTTCTGTGTTGTGCATTCTATATGATTTTCCATTTGTTTTGTTTTCTTTTCAATTCTCATTCAACTTGCTGTTCTACTCTTTAAGACCTTTTATTTGGTCGATTCCTTCTGTTTTCTTTAGTTAAAATGAATCGTATGTTCAGTTTGATTAAGGTCGTCAAGCAATTAATTCATATTTGATTGATCCCTTGATTCTGCCCGAAATATTATGAATCGAACTGTAGGTCAATCATTGGTTATCAATTATGTGTGTTGTCATCAACTAATCAATGTGGTCGATTAGTTTCGTAGGTCTTGTTTATTAGCATTTTATGGCAGAAATTGATTACATATGGAACCACTGTTTGATTGTGTTTATTTGTGATTAGGGATTGTTTGGATATAGCTGTAAGATAAGTTGAATCAGGAGGTTAGTATTTTAGGATTAAAATGCCCTGCACAGCCTAGTGGAACCTGCTGTTACAGCAGGGCACTCAACCAGGCTTGTACTTAACAATTAAAATAACTACAGCCCACACTTAAACAAGATTTAGTGGTTAAAACAGAGAATATAATGGGCTGGCAGAGAAAAGGATGGGCAGGGGTTGGTTTTTCTGATTATTGTATATTTAGAAGTTCATCTTTCAACTATAAGTATAGGGTTTGAACAGAATAGAGGGGAATTTTTTTTTGAGGCAGCAGACATTAGAGTGAGAGTTCTTTTAAGAAGAGCATTCTGGCATTGAAAAAAAGAGGCAAGAGGTAAAGAAGAAAAGAAAACATTTCCTGTGATAGAGAGGGAAAGGAAACATAGATTCACATGGTAAAAGAGAGTGAAGAAAGCTTTAAGAAGGATTAGCTTGAGAGATCCAAAAAGAGTCTTTGTGAGAGATCTTTTGAGAGTTAATCTTGTTGAAATCAGTCTCTGAGATTAAAGCCTAGAACACATTGGGTCACATTGCTCCAGTAGGTCCGTTTGATTTAATTCAAGTGGCTAGTTGATTCTGATAACTACTAGCCCTTCTCTGGTTTAAGTTCAAGCTCATTAGGGTCTGTTGGGTTTGTTTATTGCTATTTGGTTCTTTGCAATTGCTTCTGAGTTATCATTCGAAAGAGCATTCTGGAGGAAGTCGACTTTATTGTTTGCTTAAGATTGGTCTGGTGTTGTCTTGCTACTGCTGGTGCCACTGTTGTTACTATTGTTGACGGTTCCTTTTTCTTCTATTGTTATCATCCAGGTACACATTTTTGTAAACCTTAAAGCTTATGGAAATGAATTGAAAGCTGTTCAAAGCCATGCTGTTGCAATCTTTTTTTTCTGTTTCAGTTTTCTTACTTCCTTTTGTACATAATAATGATGAAGTTGTATATTCATTAGATGAAACTAATATTTAGTTCGAACTGTTATGAGGTCTGGACTGTTAAACTAGGTTACAACTGTTAGATTTTGGATGCCACTTGGTTGATTTTAAATAGGAGAGAATAGGGCAGCAGTGACCAATTTTGTCATGTGGAAATGTACAGTCAATAGCCAATGCATCTGTTACTGCATCCTCACTCTCTAGCATAGTGTCCTACATGATTTTGTGGTTTATTTCATGGCAAATTAGAATGATAGTTTTCTAAGGACCTTGGTTTATTATTGGAGACCAATTACATAGAAAACCATAAGTCGTGTTAGGATTGACCTTAAATAAATGAGGCGAGCCCCGCTAAATAAAGTATTAATCATGATGCCCTCGTAAAGGTATATATATTCAAATGATCAGAATTTTGGAACGAGCCATTTAGCTGATTTCATGGCCCTTCGCAAAATAGTAATATGCTAGTCACTTTAGGTGCGGGTTTAATCTTTTTCTTACTTTCTTAAAACGGGTGTGCATTTCATGCGACCCGAATCCAAATTCAGCAACGTTGAATAAGAAGGTGTCGAGTATCCGGGTGCATTTCATGTGACGTGATCCGAAAACATGTTCTTAAACAACGTTCATTTTCTTAAATAGTAAGACAAAAGCGGTAAATAACATTATAATTACACTGTGGGATAATATGTTTTAAAATCAAGTACTTTAGCCAAATACGACAGTTGAGCGACCGTGCTAGAACCACGGAACTCGGGAATGCCTAACACCTTCTCCCGGGTTAACAAAATTCCTTATCCGGATTTCTGATTCGCAGACCATTGAATAGAGTCAAGCTTTTTCCTCAATTCGGGATTCAAACCGGTGACTTGGGACACCATAAATCTCCCAAGTGGCGACTCCAAACCTCTTAATAAATGTATCCCGTTTCGATTGTCCTTCAATTGGAAAAACTCCTTCGCGCCCTCGGGCCAGCGTAAAAAGGGGGTGTGACAGCTCTGGCGACTCCACTAGGGATAACTAACCCGAACCAATGGTTCAGGGTTTAAGAATTCGAGCTTAGAATAATTATTATATTTGGCTTATTATTATTTGATTTTATTATATGTTTGTATTTAATGTGTTAAATGTTGCTTTTTACCGCTTTGATATTTTGTGAATTGTACATATAAACTATGTCGAAACCCATCTCCTCTCTGAGTCTTCTAAATCATGAAGAAGGGTGCACTTCGTGTGACTTCTTTTCTGTATAGTGTCTAATTCCCACTTTAGAACGAGGTTTGGATAAGTTGCAAAACCGGTGAAGCTTCTGTATTCCCGGGTTGCTGCCTCCTCCTCGGCTCGAGTTGTCCGCTCGGGTAAGCCAGGTCTAGAACAATAAACCCATGTTTTTGAACCTAGAATAACAAAGCTTCATGCCGGATCCCTAGTAGGAACGTTTATTTGCATCATGTTGCATTTGACTTGGGGGACTCAACACAGGGGTTGGGTCCGTCTAGGACAGGTGACCTGAAATGAAAAGACCATCCTGCTGCATCCTGTTTGTTTTATGCATATATTTGCTTCAGACTTGCAGGTTAACCGTTTTTTTTATATTGAGGAAAATGAAAAAAAAAAAAAAAAGAAAGAAAGAAAAATAGTGTGTTTTATTCTTGAAATAGATAAAAATAGTTTACTTGTTCTTTTAGTAAAATTAATAAATAAATAATGTAGTTTGTTTTATTAAAACCGAACTACGTGGGTTTGATTCTCATTGGATGTGAGATACGTAGGCAACCTTTATCAGGTCCAACTTCACCTTTTGCAAAAATAACCAAAATATCGAAACTAACTCTTTCGTACTAAATAAGTCGGTGATGCTGTTTTCAAAAACAGCCGAATGTTCCCGAAAGGGACGCCGGAAGGCTGATCTCGTATAAACGGCAACATTTGGGTCAATTTTTTGATTTTGATCAATTTACCCCCCACAGCCTTAAAATCTTCGTCCCCGAGACGTTGAAAGGCAGCGATTGAAAACTGAGTTTTTTATTTAGCAAAACAAAGTTGTTTTTCTTTATTCAAATCACCTCAATAAATGTGCAGGATGAGCACGAATCAGAATAAATCATTTTCAGTCTTTAGCGAGGTCCCTCAGCAGCTCCACATATGGTGGAACGATTTGGAAGACAGTAGCAAAAAGATAGTGGAAAGAATTTTGGGAGGTTTTGTTAATCTGCTGAATATCAAGCCAAGGAAAGACATCATCAAGGCGCTGATATCGTTCTGGGATCCGACCCGCAATGTGTTCCATTTTGTCGACTATGAACTGACACCCACGCTAGAGGAGATTCAAGGCTATGCAGGATTAAATGGGAAATTAAGAGGGCAGTACCTGCTTTCACCAAGACCGGTATCTCCGCATGGGTTTCTGGATTTGTTAAGCATTAGTCGGAAGGTGAAAAATGATGATTTATTAGGAGGATGTCGCGATCTCCAATTCTTATACCAACGGTACGGCACTCCTTGGGGTTTTGAAGAGTCAAACCTTGGACTAACTCAGGCAGGGAATAGAACGAAGTGGGAGGCCAGACGAATTCTAGCATTCATAACGACATTCTTGGGGATTGTGATTTGTCCACGCGAAGATAAGAAAATAGAGATAAGTCTTGTAGGAATAGCCGATGTTGCAATCAAAAAGGCTACCAGCACGGTAGTCCCTTTGGTTTTGTCCGAAATCTTTCGAGCCTTGACTGTAGGTCGAGAAGGGGGCAATTTCTTTCAAGGATGCAATCTGTTACTCCAATTGTGGATGCAAGAACACCTCCATCACCGGACACAATACATGAACCATGGGTTGATCGGAAAAAACTGTATCAGGGGTTTTGAGGAACGGATGATAGGCGCTGTATTCCCTGAAGGCGTCAAAGCATGGCTTGCACGACTAAGCTCAATAGAAGCCGATCAGGTTGAATGGGCGTTCGGGTGGTTACCCGATACCGAAGTAATATATATGGCAGCCGAGGAGTGTTATATTCTTCTGATGGGGATCCGCAGTGTCCAACCATATGTTCCTCATCGGGTATTACGTCAACTAGGAAGGTTTCAGGTTATTCCTACTGATCAAGATCTGAGAAAGCACGCCATTGAGTTGAGTCCAGGAGTCATATTCCCCGAAGAAAAGATTAGAAAGTTGTGGCATGAAGATAGATTCCTTGAGCCTAAAACTATGGTTCGTGAAAGGGCCAAGGGTGAGGTAGATCCAAAGTACAATGTGTGGTTCGGGAAAAGGTTTCAGATTCGTCGGAAATGTTCTAAAAGAGCCCATGTCCAACAGTTCACGGAAAATTCACAGGAGCAATGGAATTGGCTAGCAAAGGAGGAAGGGTACAGGACAAAGATTGATAGGATAGAACAGCAGGTCCGGGACCTTCAATTCAAGAAGAATATGCAAGCTGCCGCCGACGAGGGAGATAAAAAGAAGTTGGCACAAGAAAATGACTTTTTGAGAGCTCAAATCCAGCAAATGAAAAGGGATGCTGACAGACAATTGAGGAGTCGGTCAGACGAAAAATTGATAAGGAGTTTAAAAAATCAAGTCACGGATGTCCAAAAAGAATTAGAAGAGTCAAAGGCCCAAACAATGAGGATCCGTACTAGCTGGAAGAGGGAGGCACATCAACAGGCACTTCATATACAGCAAGTGGAAAAAGATTATACTGAGGTCATCACCAATCTAAGAGAAGCAAATGTTATCCTCAGGGAACGGGTCTTCAAACAAGCCCGGGATGCCAGGGCAGACCTCGACCGTTGCCACAATTTGATGGCCCGACTGCAAGAACAAGTGGATAGGCTCTTAGATCAGGTCACCAACAACGCTCGAAGATTGGGGGCGAAGAACCAGCGGATAGAACAACTACTCAGAGAAAGGGACGTGATCAAAGACAGAATTGGAGAGATCGGACATTATGTCACCGTGAAGTGTTTAGCTTGTGAACAAATGCCCCGCGCCGCCCTTTTTGCTTTGATTATGGACTATGTTCATCAGATCATGAGAGAGTTAAGGAGACTGCATAGGGACCTCACACCAAGGCCCGCGGCAAGGCCGGACGATGCCTCACGGGCCCCCAGGAGTTTAAGAGCATTAGGCTATTGATTAAAAGATGTATTTTTTTTACTTTTTGTTGACATTTTCAGTATTTTATGTTTTGTTGAGTCAAGCATTTCTCTTTTGTTGTTGATTATTGTAAGACATGTTTTGTGACCGTAAAGGTTTTTTTTCATTATGAGGATTCCAGAATTTTGCCACAATCTTGTTACCAGAACTACGCTCGGTCTGATTTACGCGGGGACGTAATACGTAGGTAATCCACATAAGATTCGACCACCACTAGAAAGAAAGGAACAGAACATGAAGGTTAATAACAATAAGGTTTTCAAGGATAATTGAAAAAAAAAAACTGGAATGACGCATGTGATGAGTACATATAGAAAGGGTTAATTGGTTAGGTGCATTGCATCCAACGTGTTATAACATATCTGTTAATCTCAGTAAGCTAACAAGTTTGTTGCATTTCCAGAAAAGTTTAGCAGCTGACTTGACAGAATATACTGGCTAGCCACCATTATCGTACTAGATCTAAAGGGCCAATTCCAGCAAGCATGTCTAGTTCCGGTAAAAGTCTCGAGGAAGAGAAGTCAGAGATGCAGATCATGAAAGAGGAGGTAGAACGGTTGAGACATCAGATAACAGAGATGCACCTAGCCTGGGCTAGGGACAGTCCTCGCCAAACCTCCCTACTCTCGCCTCAGCTCCAGAACATCCACCCATTCATCCTTCGACAAGCGCCCCGATCTATCCATACTATCAAGGGGAGAACCCTTATACCACCCACACTCCACAGCCAAACAAAATCCTCCTCCCCGGTCACCCCTGTTTTTGTGGCACCTCCACCTGCTACTCTACAAAGGCCGTCCGGCGAGCCACATGTTCAGATCCATGACAACTCTTACTATCCTCCCGAGCCTACCTTCAGGGCTCCTGAACCGCATCCACACACCCCTCACTGGGATAACCCGGCAGAACCGAAAAAGCACTTCCCAAGTTTGGAGCATAAGGAAGTTATTCGAAAAGTTAAAAGCCTGGAGCAGTCCTTCAGGAATATGCATGGTTTGGGCAACCAGGTCAGTGTCGCTTACAAAGATCTATGTCCATTCCCAGATGTCCAGTTGCCAGCCGGGTTCAAAATGCCCAAGTTTGACCTATACGAGGGGCATGGTGACCCGGTAGCCCATCTTCGAGGTTTTTGTAGTAAACTGCGAGGAGCCGGAGGGCGAGATGAGATTCTGATAGCTTACTTTGGTCAGAGCTTGGGGGGATCTGCACTAGAGTGGTACACTAGGCAGGATCCCAGCAGATGGTTTACATGGGACGATTTGGCTCAAGCATTCATCGGCCAGTTCCAGTACAATCTTGAAATAGTCCCAGACCGCTTATCATTGCTAAAGTTAGAGAAGAAACCCGCCGAAAGTTTCAGAGAATTTGGTTTCCGCTGGAGGGAACAGGCAGCAAGGGTAGATCCGCCTATGAGAGAGAATGAGATGGTGGATTACTTCCTGCAGACACTAGAGCCAACCTATTTCGGACATCTGATGACGTCCGTCGGTAAGTCATTCACCGAGGTGATAAAGATGGGGGCTATGATCGAGGAAGGTTTGAAAGCCAACAAGATCATGAGCTATTCGGCTTTGAAAGCCACCACTCAAGCTATTCAAAGTGGTACCGGAGGAGTGCTTGGGAAAAAGAGGAAAGAAGAAGTCACGGCAGTCGAGTCCGGAACATGGTTCAGAAACAGAGGCCCCGCACCCCAGTATAACCTGCCACAGCCTCACCTCCAAAATTACCTCCACAATCCATATAACCACCCACAATACTACTATCCAGCACCTGATCCCCATTTTACTGTCCATCACGCTCAGTCATATGCCGCACCTCCCGTCCATGCACCATGGCGTGCACCAAACCCGCAAAACAATTATCCACCCCCAAGAGCCTACAGAAACCCCACGGGCGCGAGTTTTCGTCCGAACCAAGCATTCAAGAGCGACAGGGCGCCAAGGCCAAAGACTTTCACTCCTTTGGGAGAGTCTTACACCAGTTTGTTCCACCGATTGAAGCAAGTTGGGTTGCTAAATCCGGTCGAGGCTAAGCTACCAAACCCTCTTCCAAAGAATTTGGATCATTCAATAAATTGTGCATATTGTTCAGGATGTCCGGGGCATGACACAGAAAAGTGTTGGAGGTTGAAAACAACTATCCAGGAACTCATCGACACTCGCAGGATTGAGGTCCAGACTCCAGCAGAACCCGACATCAACCGAAATCCACTCCCAACTCATCATGAGACCAACATGATCGAGCTGGTACGGGTAGAAGAGGGAAAGGAGAAAACCTCTCAGACTGTAATGATGATCAAGTCCAGTGGGGTAGGAATGAAAAAGAGGCCAAGCCTTGATGAGTCACTCATCTGCAAGAAGGACGTACAAGAGGGGTCGGAAGCATAAAAGGGAAGTGTGAACAAATGGCCTATGAGGCCATAGGGAGTAAAAATAGTTGTACCAGGGGCAGAAACCAGACCCGTCTTAACTGCAACAGGTGTTCGAGTGGATCCTTTCATCATCAAGCCCGCAATATAGTTGCCGATAGCTGATAGCAAAGCTATTCCGTGGAATTATGATCGGGTCACGACAAATTACAAAGGAAAAGAAGTTAAAGAGGAAGTCTGCGAAGCACAAGGTTTGACCCGCTCAGGGAGATGTTTTGCCCCTGTGGAATTGAGGAAGACTACTCCGGCAACACTGAAAAAGTCGGTAACTGACGAAGAGGCAGAAGAATTCCTGAAAAAGATGAAGCTGCATGATTATTCTGTTTTAGAACAGCTGAAGAAAACCCCTACGCAAATCTCATTGTTGTCCTTGTTGATACATTTTGAAGAACACCGGCAAGCTTTGATGAAAGTTTTGAATGAGGCCCATATGCCTGATAAAATCTCTGTGAGTCATTTGGAAAAGATCACCAATAGGATCTTCGAAGCGAACTGGATCACCTTCACCGATGATGAGTTGCCTGAGGAAGGCACCGAGCACAACAAGGCTTTATACCTTATGGTAAAGTGTGAGGAGTCGGTGGTTACCAAAGTCCTAGTCGACAATGGGTCCAGTGCGAACATTTGTCCTCTCTCTACACTAAACAAGTTGAAAGTGGATATCGGCAGGATACGCAAGAAAAACATATGTGTCCGAGGGTTTGATGGAGGAGGCAAGGCGTCGGTCGGGGACATAATGTTAATCTTGACAATCGGACCAGTGGAGTTCACCATGGAATTCCAGGTGCTGGACATGGTAGTGTCATATAACCTTCTGATAGGGCGACCGTGGATCCATGCCGCAAGAGCAGTTCCATCCAGCCTACACCAACTAGTCAAGTTTGAGTGGGACCAACAGGAGATCGTAGTCCATGGAGAGAATGATCTACAACCAGGCACCATCGTCCCCTTTGTTGAGACAGAAGAGGATGTTGGGCCATGGGTATACCAGATCTGCGATGTGGTATCCGCCAACCGAGTTCCAGAAGGGGAATGCATTCCCAATGACAGAATAATTACCGCAAACGTCATGGTGGCTCATGAAATGTTGAGAAACGGTTTCATACCCGGCAAAGGTTTAGGTGCATCTCTGCAAGGAATCATACAACCGGTATCTGTGGTCGAAAATGTGGGAACCTTCGGCTTGTGATTCAAGCCAACATCAGAGGACATCCAGCAAGCCAAGAGGAATAAGCAGAAGACATGGGTGCTCCCGAAGCCTGTTCCGCGCCTTTCCCGATCTTTTGTCAGATCAGGAGTAAGAGGACGTCCGACGACAAAGGTTCCCAGTCCTATGGTTAGGCAAGACGAAGAGTTCTTAAGAAAGTTCGAGAACCTATTCGCAGATGTATGCATGCTAGAGGATGGCGAAGGATCCAGCCATGCCGAGATACAGTTTGTGGGATCGAAAGCAAAGTTGAATAATTGGAAGGCTACTCCTCTCCCTGTCCGGAAGGAGTCTTGGTAGTTTGTTTTGGATTGTTTTCGTTCGAAATTTTGTGTTGGGGTTGTCCCCGAAGTAAAATCCGTTTGTTTCAGTTCATTTTGATTTGAGTTTGCAAGCTTGTTTTTCCTTGTACTGTTCCCATTAATGAAGTTTTGTTCCCTTTGTTTCTAATTTTGTTTATTTTCCTTCTTTTTACTTTTCTGAGCAGCTTTCTTTCAACCGATCTTAATGATATGGCGTGCTTAAAGATTAATCAACCCAGTCTAGAAAGTCAATCTGGTTTGGAAATAATAACGCATGAAATAAGAAGTGATGAGAGTGAATCGGAATACGGCGATGATGAAGCCATAGAGGAAATCGGCAAAGAATTAAGTCACTTCGAGGAAAAGCCCAAGCCTAATTTGAACGATACGGAGGCTGTTAATCTGGGGGATACGAACGATGTTAAAGAAACTAGAATAAGTGTCCATATTGAGCCCAACTTGAGGGAGGAGTTGATCAAAACACTCATGGAGTTTAAAGACATTTTCGCATGGTCGTACGACGACATGCCAGGACTCAGCACTGATCTAGTGGTTCATAAATTACCCACTGATCCGGCATATCCTCCCGTCAAGCAAAAACTGCGAAAATTCAAGACGGAGATGAGTGTAAAGATCAAGGAGGAAGTAACCAAGCAGTTGCAGGCGAAAGTCATTCGTGTCACTCGATACCCTGAATGGTTGGCTAACGTAGTACCGGTGCCAAAGAAAGACGGGAAGATCAGAGTATGCGTGGACTACCGCAATCTCAACAAGGCAAGCCCTAAGGATAATTTCCCACTTCCCAATATCCATATCCTGATTGATAATTGCGCCGGACGTGAAATAGGATCCTTTGTGGACTGCTACGCGGGATATCATCAGATCTTGATGGATGAAGAGGACGCAGAAAAGACGGCTTTTATCACACCATGGGGGACTTATTGTTACCGGGTGATGCCGTTCGATTTGAAGAACGCAGGGGCAACATACATGAGGGCGATGACTACGGTATTCCATGACATGATACACAAGGAAATTGAAGTGTACGTGGATGATGTGATCATAAAATCTAGACGTTAAGAAGACCACGTTGCCGACCTCAGGAAGTTTTTCCAAAGCCTTCGAAGATATGATATCAAGATCAATCCGGCCAAATGCGCATTCGGAGTTCCATCAGGAAAGTTGCTAGGATTCATCGTCAGCCGACGGGCATTGAGTTGGACCCATCCAAAATCAAGTCCATTCAAGAGCTACCCCCGCCAAAGAATAAAACAGAGGTAATGAGTTTGTTGGGAAGGTTAAATTACATCAGTAGGTTTATTGCTCAGCTTACAGC
Organism: Nicotiana noctiflora; assembly: GCA_032618575.1. NCBI lineage: Eukaryota > Viridiplantae > Streptophyta > Magnoliopsida > Solanales > Solanaceae > Nicotiana > Nicotiana noctiflora. The sequence continues at coordinate 52,775 of JASVEL010011820.1, forward strand.
AACCTGTGAACCCATATTCCGTCTGTTGAAGAAAGACGCTACGATAGAATGGACGACAGAATGTCAGGAAGCGTTTGACCAAATCAAAGGGTATCCGTCAAACCCACCCGTACTAGTTCCGCCTGAACCGGGTAGACCCCTGATTCTTTATCTGACGGTTTTGGAGAATTCGTTCGGCTGCGTACTGGGGCAGCATGATCTTACCGGCAAGAAGGAACGGGCCATTTACTACCTCAGCAAGAAATTCACGGTCCACGAGGTCAAATACACTCATTTGGAAAAGACCTGTTGTGCTTTAACTTGGGTAGCCCAAAAGCTGAAACATTACTTGTCTTCTTACACCACTTATCTCATTTCACGTTTGGATCCATTGAAGTATATTTTCCAGAAGCCTATGCCTACAGGGAGGTTAGCAAAATGGAAAATATTACTTACGGAATTCGACATCATATATTTGACGAGGACGGCTATGAAAGCTCAAGCCTTAGCCGATCATTTAGCTGAGAATCCTGTTGATGACGAATACGAACCTTTGAGGACGTATTTTCCAGACGAAGAAGTATTGCAAATTGATGGGTTAGAATTAACCGAGGATCCAGGGTGGAAGCTTTTCTTCGACGGAGCGGCGAACGCAAAAGGAGTCGGAGTAGGGGTTGTGCTTATCTCTGAAACAGGACATCATTATCCTGTTACTGCTCAACTGCGTTTTCATTGTACCAACAATATGGCTGAGTACGAAGCATGTATCTTAGGGTTGCGATTAGCGGTGGACATGGATGTACAGGACGTCTTGGTCTTGGGGGACTCGGACCTTCTGGTACATCAAATACAGGGAGAATAGGAAACCAGAGACTTGAAGCTTATCCCATATCGTCAATGTTTGCATGATCTGACCAAGCATTTTCGATCAGTGGAATTCAGGCACATCCCAAGGATGCATAACGAGGTTACCGATGCTCTAGCTACTCTGGCGTCAATGCTACATCACCCGAACAAGGTTCGTGTCGATCCATTACATATTCAGGTTCGAAATCAACATGCTTATTGCAATATGATAGAAGAAGAGATGGATGGGGAGCCATGGTTTCATGATGTCAAAAAGTACCTCAGGTTAGGAATATACCCAGAGCAAGCAACTGGGGATCAAAAGAGAGCTATTCGGCGATTGGCGAACGGATTTTTCCTTAGTGGAGGGGTGCTGTACAAAAGAACCCCAGATTTGGGATTGTTGAGATGTATAGATGCAAGTCAAGCCACAACAGTGATGACAGATATACATTCCGGAGTTTGTGGGCCACACATGAGCGGATATGTATTGGCAAAGAAGATTCTTCGAGCAGGATATTACTGGCTCACTATGGAGCGTGATTGTATAAGTTTCGTGCGAAGATGCCATCAGTGTCAGATACACGGAGATTTGATTCATTCTCCACCGACCGAATTGCATACAATGTCGGCGCCATGGCCATTTGTTGCGTGGGGTATGGATGTTATCGGACCTATAGAACCTGCGGCTTCCAATGGTCATAGGTTCATTCTGGTAACGATCGATTATTTTACCAAGTGGGTGGAGGCCAAAACCTTCAAATCCGTGACCAAGAAGGCGGTGGTGGACTTCGTACATTCCCACATCATCTGCAGGTTTGGAATCCCAAAGGTAATCATCACGGATAACGGTGCCAATCTTAACAACGGATTGATGAAGGAGGTATGTCAACAGTTCAAGATTACACACCGAAATTCCACACCATATCGTCCCAAAGAAAATGGTGCGGTTGAGGCAGCAAACAAGAATATAAAGAAGACATTGAGGAAGATGGTAGAAGGGTCTAGGCAATGGCATGAAAAGTTACCATTCGCACTATTGGGTTACCTCACTACCGTCCGAACTTCGGTAGGTGCAACTCCTTACTTGTTGGTGTACGGGACTGAAGCAGTAATACCAGCAGAAGTTGAAATCCCGTCCCTCCGAATTGTCGCTGAAGCTGAGATTGACGATGATGAGTGTGTTAAAACCCGATTGGAGCAATTGAGTTTGATCGATGAAAAGAGATTGACAGCAGTATGTCATGGCCAATTGTATCAAAAGAGAATGGCAAGAGCATACAACAAGAAGGTACGTCCCAGGAAATTTGAAGTGGGACAACATGTGTTGAAGAGAGTTCTACCACATCAGGCCGAAGCGAAAGGCAAGTTCGCTCCAAATTGGCAGGGACCATTTGTTGTGACTAGAGTATTATCCAACGGCGCTCTATGTCTAACTGATATTGAAGGAAGGTGCACCGATATGGCTATCAATTCCGATGCACTCAAGAGATATTATGTGTAATTCTTTAATGCATTTGTCAACGTTTGGTTTTGTTTGTTTGTAGTTGGCATTTTTCGGAGAATGAAATGACAGAGGCAATTTTTCTACTACCCAAACACTTTAACCCTTGTTTTCCCCTTTGAGCTTGAATTATTCTTTCATATACCCTCTTTCGGAATCATCAAGGAAGATGTGTAACAAAATAGAAAAAGAAACAAAGAAAAGGCACAAGAAAAAGTGAACTACGTTTGACCTGATTCCTCAAGAAGGATACGTAGGCGCCAAAACGGCTCGGTCATAATAAAAATAAAAATCAAAGATTCCCCAAGCAACAAAACTGGGGCAGAAGTCATTGTTTCATCTGAAAAGATGGTGTGGATTCCGAAAGTTGTAATGAGCTAACCATTGAGGTTAAACCCCTTTTCTTTAGCCTCACGCACAGAAAAACACCACATTAATGACCGAAAAAAGACCTCTCGATCGGTATTTGAGAAATGCCAAGTCATGCGGACGAAAGCCAAGAGTGACACTCCGATCCTCGATTGAATCCAGGATGCACAAGCCGAAAGGGATAATGCTTTAGAGGGAATCTCGTGGGTAATACCCCAGCCTGGAAAGAAAGCGAAATGAGAGAGCTTTAACGGTGAAAACCCTCGCGGGCACCTTAAGGCGAAGAAAGCTAAGAGAAATAAAATGAGAGAGTCTTACGGTGAAAACTTTTATAGGCACCCTAAGGCGACGGGAGGTCGAGAGAAATGAGATAATCTCATTAGTGAAAACCCTTTGAAGGGCACTATGAGGTGACAAGGCGAGATGGTTACCAGGTGTCCTGCATGAGACAAGGTTGGGACATTCGTTTGCTTCTAGCAAAACGCGGCCATCAGAAAGTGATTGACATAAATATACTAGGTAGATTAATCTTAAAGGAGCGGCATAACCATTGGATCAGTTACACATTCAGATAAGTTTTTCCCAGTTTTCAGTTTAGAAAATTTTTCCCTTTCTTTTGTCATTCGCGGTCAGCATTCTTTATCTATCATCTTTCTCTTCTTTTGTTTTCGAAAATTGACTTTTCAAAGCCTACTATCAAGTCTCCCAAAGCGGTACAATGACGATGAATAGGCGTGGAACAAGGCAATGAGGTAGAAGTCATTCCGATATTAAGATTGGAATGACAGGTTGATTGGAAGGTTCACAGGAATTATGGAGTACGATGGACACATATTACACATCCGGAAGATGATTTCTCACAACAGATCATCGACTAAAAGGGTCGGACCACACCGAAGTTGGAATAAAAGGGAGAGATGAGAGATCATCTATGGAAAGAGCACCATCCCCAGCGAGTATCAACGTCGTCCCCAAAAGTTGGAGGAAAGCAAAGCAGCTAAAAGAGAAAAGAACATGGCCCCAGCAAGAGCGGCACAACCACTCACTGCGTTTTGAAACTAACAATTTTTCTTTGATTTAAAACAGGAAAAGAGGGTTCGTCGGCGGAAAAGCATGCCACGTAGAAGGTCATCAAACTGGGGCAGAAAATTTTCTCCCATTACGAAAATTTTCTTGAAGGCAAATACCCAGTGGATAGGGATAACGAGATTTTGGGATATACCAGTTCCGAGCAGAATAGTTTTGAGAGAGGCCAGACAACACGAGGGGGTGATTTTTGAGCCTGGTATCATCCCCAGCAGTTTGTTGGGAAAATGAAACACTAACTTCGAGATTCCCCCAGCAGCATTATATCCCGTAAATTTTTCAAGGAAGCAAAAGCGTGAGTCCCGGAGGAGGTCTGGGAAGAAGGAAATAGGAAAAGAGGAAACAAAGAATACTTCCCCAGCAGCATCATCCCCAGCAGGAGTAAACAGTTCCGAAGATATCTCCAGCAGCCAAAGGAAAAGTAACACGACCCAATGGGAAAGCAATTCCAAGACAAGGTAATTCAGAAGAAAAGGGTGGCCCAAGAGGCGATGCAGGAAGAAGAAAATGGTACAGAAAGCAAAGGAAGGCGATAAGGATGGGATGAAATTAGTGAGTTGTAGTTGAAGTCAGGGAGCCCGCCTGAAGAATGGAGTGGCGATTTATTTTAAAGTTGTTGTTGAAGTCAGGGAGCCCGCTTGAAGAACGGAGTGGCAATTTATTTTAAAGTTGTTATTGAAGTCAGGGAGCCCGCCTGAAAAATGGAGTGGCGATTTATTTTAAAATTGTTGTTGAAGTCAGGGAGCCCGCCTGAAGAATGGAGTGGCGATTTATTTTAAAATTGTTGTTGAAGTCAGGGAGCCCACCTGAAGAATGGAGTGGTGATTTATTTTAAAGTTGTTGTTGAAGTCAGGGAGCCCGCCTGAAGAATGGAGTGGCGATTTATTTTAAAATTGTTGTTGAAGTCAGGGAGCCCGCCTGAAGAATAGAGTGGCGATTTATTTTAAAATTGTTGTTGAAGTCAGGGAGCCCGCCTGAAGAATGGAGTGGCGATTTAGTTTTAAAGTTGTTGTTGAAGTCAGGGAGCCCGCCTGAAGAACGGAGTGGCGATTTATTTTAAAGTTGTTATTGAAGTCAGTGAGCCCGCCTGAAGAATGGAGTGGTGATTTATTTTAAAGTTGTTATTGAAGTCAGGGAGCCCGCCTGAAGAATGGAGTGGCGATTTATTTTAGAGTTGTTGTTGAAGTCAGGGAGCCCGCCTGAAGAATGGAGTGGCGATTTAGTTTTAAAGTTGTCGTTGAAGTCAGTGAGCCCGCCTGAAGTATGGATTGGCGATTTATTTTGAAGTCGGTTGAGGAAAGCGGTAGAGTATAACAGAAATCCCCAGCATGAACCCAAGTTCATAATCAAAAGGAAGGCAACAAGGATCAGAAAGATAGCTTCAGACTTAGAAGGAGAATAGTTCGAAGATCACAAAGAAGGGACCAATGGTCGGAGTTCGGCAATCAAGATAGGCCCAAATAACAATTGTCAGAAGAAAAGAAGCATGTGAAGAAACATCAGAGCCAGCATGATGGCAAGGAACATGACAAGATCAAGTTGAAAGGATAGATAAGAATTGGCAATACTGTAACTTAGTCTAGCTTCTTATTTTTGTTTAGCACGGGGTAATAAGGAGATCAGTTAAGCAATGACAACAGTAGCAACAACAGTAACAGCAAGATCACAGCAGTCATGGCAGCCCCAGCTACCAAAATTTCCCGAACTACATTGACCTGATTCCCTTTTAGCCAGGGATATGTAGGAGACCTTCTGAAGCAAAGGTTCGGTCAAAATTTTCCAAAAAATGCTTCATACGGAGTGCTTAAACGGCCAAAAAGTCGCTCGTATCCGCTCACTTGTCTTTGCATGAAAACTCTTCATGTTTCCGCGCAAAGAGGGGCAGCTGTGAGCACGTAATATTTACCTCACGCGAGCTACTCCCAAATGAAATCAAAACAAAATGGTTTGCTTTATTGTGTGCATTGTTGTGTATTTTTGTGAATTTTTGCATTCAAGTGCTCATACTTATTTATCTAAGTAAATAATTAATCACAAAAAAAGAAAAAATAAAGATGTGCATTTGTGTTCTTTGTCAATTGGTTGATTTTACATTGAACTAATGAAGCATATTTTTACTACTCAATTTTGTTTTCAGAATGGCTTTTATTTAAAGTGAGTGTTGATGAAGCAAGAGGCTAAAAATGCAAGCTCTCCAGGCCCAAATGGTGTGTTCCGCCCGGTCCGTTCAATGAGTCTCTAAGACTCATGAAACGACGTAGCAGGGCATTGAAGCTACGTCATTCTAGCACTGGCAGGTCTCGACCGTAGAGCCATCTCTAATCCAACGGTGGAGATCGCTTCGCCCTCACCCGTTCCGGGTAACCCGATCCAGGTCCGGACCAACCCAGTCCCTCACAGACACACAAACGACATCGTTTGGATAAGTGAGAAGATCCAGGCCGTTGATCTCATTTGATCAAACGGCGAGGATTAAATCCCATCCCCACTATATATACCTAATTCCCTACCCCGCCCCCTTTCAGACCCCCTACCCCTCGACCATCTCTAACCTTTAGAGACGGTTTCACAGCCTCCACCCATCTCCGCCTTTGACCGCCGGCCGAAAATCATCTCCGCTGGCGGCCGATGCCCGATCCCTCCCATCTTAACACCAAATGACCCTCCGAACGCCCTGAGCCCAAATCCACAAACCATCTTCTTCGAATCATTCCCTGTCTTCTCGAATCTTCATTCGAAGGTTCGAGCTAAAACTAAACTTATGCCAAACCGCCCCAAACTCACCCCAATCATTCCTCACACCTCTCTCATACCCCAACTAACCCTGGCTCAGCTCGAATCTTGCCAGAACCGGTCGAGCCCCAAAAACGGCTACATGAACCCTAAAAACCCAAAATAGGATATTCGTTCGAAATTAATAAGAGAATGAGGTCTAATGGACCTTAATCTAGGTGTTCTCACGAGAACACCTCGATTAAGGCTCGTTTGGCTTCAATGATTCAAGGGCAAATGATTCGAGACCCGTTCAAACTAGGATTCCTATCTTTCAAGGTATTCTTTCCCTTTTCTAGCCGCATTTAGTTCTGTGTTGTGCATTCTATATGATTTTCCATTTGTTTTGTTTTCTTTTCAATTCTCATTCAACTTGCTGTTCTACTCTTTAAGACCTTTTATTTGGTCGATTCCTTCTATTTTCTTTAGTTAAAATGAATCGTATGTTCAGTTTGATTAAGGTCGTCAAGCAATTAATTCATATTTGATTAATCCCTTGATTCTGCCCGAAATATTATGAATCGAATTGTACGTCGATCATTTGTTATCAATTATGTGTGTTGTCATCGACTAATCAATGTGGTCGATTAGTTTCGTAGGTCTTGTTTATTAGCATTTTATGGCAGAAATTGATTACATATGGAACCATTGTTGGATTGTGTTTATTTGTGATTAGGGATTGTTTGGATATAGCTGTAAGATAATTTGAATCAGGAGGTTAGTATTTTAGGATTAAAATGCCCTGCACAGCCTAGTGGAACCTGCTGTTACAGCAGGGCACTCAACCAGGCTTGCACTTAACAATTAAAATAACTAAAGCCCACACTTAAACAAGATTTAGTGGTTAAAACAGAGAATATAATGGGCTGGCAGAGAAAAGGATGGGCAGGGGTTGGTTTTTCTGATTATTGTATATTTAGAAGTTCATCTTTCAACTATAAGTATAGGGTTTGAACAGAATAGAGGGGAATTTTTTTTTGAGGCAGCAGACATTAGAGTGAGAGTTCTTTTAAGAAGAGCATTCTGGCATTGGAAAAACAGGCAAGAGGTAAAGAAGAAAAGAAAACATTTCCTGTGATAGAGAGGGAAAGGAAACATAGATTCACATGGTAAAAGAGAGTGAAGAAAGCTTAAAGAAGGATTAGCTTGAGAGATCCAAAAAGAGTCTTTGTGAGAGATCTTTTGAGAGGTAATCTTGTTGAAATCAGTCTCTGAGATTAAAGCCTAGAACACATTGGGTCACATTGCTCCAGTAGGTCCGTTTGATTTAATTCAAGTGGCTAGTTGATTCTGATAACTACTAGCCCTTCTCTGGTTTAAGTTCAAGCTCATTAGGGTCTGTTGGGTTTGTTTATTGCTATTTGGTTCTTTGCAATTGCTTCTGAGTTATCATTCAAAAGAGCATTCTGGAGAAAGTCGACTTTATTGTTTGCTTAAGATTGGTCTGGTGTTGTCTTGCTACTGCTGGTGCCACTGTTGTTACTATTGCCGACGGTTCCTTTTTCTTCTATTGTTATCATCCAGGTACACATTTTTGTAAACCTTAAAGCTTATGGAAATGAATTGAAAGCTGTTCAAAGCCATGCTGTTGCAATCTTTTTTTTCTGTTTCAGTTTTCTTACTTCCTTTTGTACATAATAATGATGAAGTTGTATATTCATTAGATGAAACTAATATTTAGTTCGAACTGTTATGAGGTCTGGACTGTTAAACTAGGTTACAACTGTTAGATTTTGGATGCCACTTGTTTGATTTTAAATAGGAGAGAATAGGGCAGCAGTGACCAATTTTGTCATGTGGAAATGTACAGCCAATAGCCAATGCATCTGTTACTGCATCCTCACTCTCCAACATAGTGTCCTACATGATTTTGTGGTTTATTTCATGGCAAATTAGAATGATAGTTTTCTAAGGACCTTGGTTTATTATTAGAGACCAATTAAATAGAAAACCATAAGTCGTGTTAGGATTGACCTTAAATAAATGAGGCGAGCCCCGCTAAATAAAGTATGAATCATGATGCCCTCGTAAAGGTATATATATTCAAATGATTAGAATTTTGGAACGAGCCGTTTAGCTGATTTCATGGCTCTTCGCAAAATAGTAATATGCTAGTCACTTTAGGTGCGGGTTTAATCTTTTTCTTACTTTCTTAAAACGGGTGTGCATTTCATGCGACCCGAATCCAAATTCAGCAACGTTGAATAAGAAGGTGTCGAGGATCCGGCTCCATTTCATGTGACGTGATCCGAAAACATGTTCTTAAACAACGTTCATTTTCTTAAATAGTAAGACAAAAGCGGTAAATAACATTATAATTACATTGTGGGATAATATGTTTTAAAATCAAGTACTTTAGCCAAATACGACAGTTGAGCGACCGTGCTAGAACCACGGAACTCGGGAATGCCTAACACCTTCTCCCGGGTTAACAGAATTCCTTATCCGAATTTCTTATTCGTAGACCATTGAATAGAGTCAAGCTTTTTCCTCAATTCGGGATTCAAACCGGTGACTTGGGACACCATAAATCTCCCAAGTGGCGACTCCAAACCTCTTAATAAATGTATCCCGTTTCGATTGTCCTTCAATTGGAAAAACTCCTTCGCGCCCTCGGGTCAGCGTAGAAAGGAGGTGTGACAGCCATCACGACTGTACAGTTTGACCTCACGCGAACTAGGACTCAGCCTCAGCCTCAAAACATAGCAAGCTGAACTGCTCTACCAACTCACCCCTCTGCGCCAAGAGGTTCATATCTGTAGGAACATCCACGAGGCAGGCCAACCTCTCCATGTTGACCACCAAATGGGTGATTCCCTCTTCAAATATTCATATGTCATCAGGGTCCAGGTTGGACTCAAACTCATACTCGTCCACCAACATGCTCTTCCCTCTCTCCGCTGCCAATGGTATGGCATGACCTACCAATGATGATGGTAGCTCGACCGAGGTCACGGCAGTAGTCCTCAAACACTGATCATTCGCTACATCAGTAGGAAATTCCGTTTGAGGTGCAGCTCGTAGGGATGGCATTGACCGTATGTTTCACCTCTACAGCAAACTCTGCGATAACACCTCCCTCTAGGCCCACCAGAGGAGAGTCCAAGTTAATAACCGTTAGGGGAGCCATCTCGAAGCCTAATCTCCATCTCTTTGGTGGCCCGTCCTCTTCACCAATCGATGACTACTCAGCTAGCAGATGAACAACATCGGATGGACCTTCATCCTAAGGCATGACTTGGGCTAGGCTGGTAAAATCCACCGACTCCACGGACGCCGTCATCGATGAAGGATGATCAACAAGTGTAGCACTAATTCGAGCGACTGCACTCAGATGACGAAATGCCAACGGAGGGGCCCTGGTTTTGGAAACCCTTCCTAAACATAATGAACAAAGTTCAGGAAATGAGAAATGGACAAAAAAAAGGTCAAGAAGTAAGAAGGCAATCTCACCTGTGAGGGGCCTACGACCAAACATTAGATGGAACAATGCTCACATGGGAATCCCCGTTGTGTGGTGCAAGACCGCCTCTACCCAGTCCTGGATCCCCTCCAAGGACGGCGACAGCACCTTCCCGACTGCAGAACATCAGAAATAAGTCTACATGCAACAAAAGACATAAGGGAAGAAAGACCAAAACAAATTTTGGCAACCAAAAATAGATAATTACGAGCAAAATTTCACACCACCGGGAAGTCAGTTGTATCCACCACAAGATGTTCAGTCCATACGAAGAAGAAATTATCAGCAGAGCGACGGTGGGTGTGGTCTTCCATACCGACCACCAACCCTCTTGACCCACGAGGACGCGCATGGATCATAGTGCCCTGAATCCTTTGGGGGCGAACAGGATAAGCACAAGCCTTAGAGTGACTTCACGACCTGATATTTTCACGTATTTAATGAACATGAGAAAGAGATTATACAAGTACAGAGATATCTGGGCGGGCCACACCTCACTGTAGCAACAAAAGTTGACCACTAGCATCGGGAGCAGCAGTGTGTACCTCACAATGAAAGGGTACACGTAGAATGAGTAGTACTTAGGGTGGTCTATCTGCACCCTATCATTTTTTTCAGCGGGTATTATCTTAACGTAGCTGGGTATGCCACATCGCTCCATCGGCTCCCTTACTCTAGACTCACCCATAAGGGATTCGATGTCGGAGTACTCCCTGCCGCCGCCGGCACTGATGTCTTCCATGACCCACTACGCACAAAATAATATCATCCACTAAGGGAACCCATTCATTCTCCACCAGGTCTAAATCCCCTCCCGTTGGAGCGTGATCCTCAATCGTCGGTGGGATAGCCAGAAGATTGTCATAAAAAGAAGCCTGCCATTGTTAATTCAGAGAGGAAGAAGGAAGCTTTATCGGAAAAATAGGAAAATTAGAAGAAGGTTATGGGAGAAGAGGCAAAGAAAGGGCTCAAAATGCCCAAAGGAATGAATATTCCGGAAATTCTCTCGAAAGTAGGCAAAAAGAAAGTATAAAAGACAAAGTGTAAGGTTTAGCCAATTTGTAGGGCACGGATTCCCCGAGAGAGAAAACCAAGTCGCCATCAGAATCTCACTAGTTGCAAAAAAGATTCGGTTCCTCGGGAACATGCACACTTATGACTGTCAAGCGCCATCATGAGCGTTCACGTGAAGCGACGTTCTTTTTTGTAATGACCCGACCCATCGTCGTGGGAGTTACAATCCTGTTTTCCCCATTTTATACTTCTACATGTTTCATTATATGTGTCTGGATAATTTGAAATAATTCGGATAGAGTTCAGTTAGAAATGAGACAATAAGTCTCTTTATGAGAAGGTTAGTTTGGAAAAAGTCAACCAAATATTGTCTTATGAGTTAGAAGGCTCGGAATGGACTTTTGATGATTCGACTAGTTTTGGGAGATGATTTATGACTTAGGAGAGAAATCAGAATTGAATTTAGAGGTCCGGAGTAGAACTAGGCTTGAATTGGCTAAGGTTAGAATTTGGCGACTTCCGGATGGTAGGTGAGATTTTGATCTGAGGGTCAAAATGGAATTTTGAGAGTTGCAGTAGCTCCGTTAGGTGATTTTTGGTATGCGTGTAAAGTTTCAGATCATTTGGAGGTGTTTAGGTTTGATTTTAGATCAAATGCAAGTTTCATAAGTTTTAGTTAACTTAGGCTTGAATCTATGGTAATTCGATGATTTTGATATTTATGATAGTGTTTTTATATTACGAGCAAGTTTGAAGGGCGTAATAGAATATATATGTGCATTTGGTTGAGGTCCCAAGGGCCTTGGAGTGGTTTCGGATGGCTAACGGGAAGTGTTGAACATGAATAGTGCAGCAGAAAACTTGCAGAAAAAATTTGCTCTATGCGATCACAGAGGGAGTCATGTGATCTCATAGAAGGTCCTTGAGAGGGTGTGTGATTGATCAATGTGATCGTGTTGCTGAGGGTTGCGATTGCACAGTGTGAGATTTTTGTGAAATGCGATTGCATAGCGACCGTTGCAATCATATAAGTTATTGTTTTGGGGCAGAAAATTTGTGCTATGCGATCGCATAGTCAAGGAGTGCGATCACATAGAATGGGCTTCAGGAGCTAGGCAGAATGTTTAAAACCCTTATATCCGCGTCCCACCTTATTTTTCCACCATTTTTACTCCGCCAAGAGAGCTTTTTGAGCGATTTGAAGAGGGTATTCAACGGGTATTGATTGGAGGTAAGTCTCTTGACTAGAAAACACCATTTTAAGGAGTAATCAACACTCAAATTCATGAAATTGGGTAGAAATTGTGAAGAACTAGGGCTTGGATTTTGAAAATGAATTTTTAGGATTTGAATGGTCACTTGAACTCCATTTTTGATAAACTTTATATGTATGGACTCGTGGCAAGTTAGTACTTTTTGAGTAGCGGGCCCAGGGCTCGAGTTTTACCAACTTCGTGAATTTTAGTACTTTTTGAGTATTTTTCATTGGGTTATGTTTCTTTGACCCATATTTATGTATTCGTTGTGGTTTTGACTAGATTCGATGTGCGAGAAGGTCGATACGAAAGGAAAAGGCATTGCGGACCAGTCTACGGCCAATTAGAGGTGAGTAATTAACGATATGATGGCCTGAGGGTTTGAAACCCCAGCTATTATCACATTGTGATACTATTGTAGGGAGTTACTCGCACCCCATGGCAGGTACGAGATTGGTTATGACTGGGGATTGTGACTTGGTCCATCCTAAACAAGAATGTTTCTATATTGGCGACTGATACGCACCTTGTATTGAATATATCTAGGCTTATTGCTGTGTTTGGGGCCTTGTGACAATCTGTAGCATCCTCAGAGGATGAATATCATTGTGATTGCATGTTTTGTATAATCATTGATCTCAGTCTTGTGTTTAATCACAGTTATGAAATGTAAGTCACTTTTCGTGTAGTAAATAACTAAAGTATATTCTTATTAATGAATTGGAAATTGGGAAAATAAATTGAAACTGTTATGTGACTCATATGCATAATGTGGACTGAGTATGGATCGGGCTGCATGCCACATCGAATGTTATGATTATATTGCACTTGGGCTGAAGGAGCCCCTCCGAAGTCTGTACACACCTCCAGTGAGCGGCGTCGACATTAAATGGATCGGGCTACGCGTCGTAGCAGTCATGTGCATTGCATTGCATTCATGCATTGTTATTTACTTGTGCTAGTTGTTATTAGTTGTTGTTGTTAGGTTGTAGTAAGATACCGGACTGTTAGTTTTAGCTTTGCTTTGTGGAATTTCGTGGATTTCTTATCTACAGACATTTGATATGCTTATTACTTACTAAGTAGACAGTACTCACCCCTACTCCCTGCACCTTATGTGCACATTTAGGTACACCGGAGGTTTAGCTGGGCAGAATATTTTTAGAGTTATCAGAGTTGTTGAGGTAGCTGCTTGACGTTCGCAAGACCTAGCTTCTCTTCGTATTCCAGTGTTTTTTTATATAAACATTTTTAGACTTGAGTATTTTGTTCAGATATTGTTATCCGGTTTTCTTAGAGGCTCTAGACTCGTGACCCCAGATCTTTTGGGAGTGTTATTATTAGTTTTCGCACTTCTCAACATTTTTATTCTATTATTATTGGATTATTATTTTAAAACTATTATATTCTCCTTAAATTGTCGGTTTCGAGATTTATTGTTGATATAAGAATGACGGTTGGTCAGGCTTGCCTAGTTTTATGGTTGGACGCCATCACGGCCGGGTTTGGGTCATGACAAGTTTGTATCAGAGCCTAGGTTACTAGGCCTTGCAAGTCGTGAGCTGGTTAAGTAGGCTCTTACTGATCGGTATATGGATGTCCGTATCTATCCTCGGGAGGCTACAGAACCTTTAGGAAACACTTCACTTTCTTGGAATTCTTATCGTGCATATTTGATTCAGATTGAGAAATAACTCTTGAAATTCCTTCCACATGTTTGTATGCGCATGCGAGTGTTCAGTAATATATTTGCCTTGATGGCTTGTGATTCCCCGATCAAGGGGCGAGATGTAATCTCTGTGAGTTCATATTAGGCCACTTAGGAGGACTTAAGGCCGGATCTTCTTCTATGGCTTAAGCAGCGAGGTGCTGATTTTGCGAGCTGGTATTATGAACTTATATGTTCAGTATTGTCCCTAATTGTGGGAATGTCGGCTAGATAGCTACGTGATGAGTATATTGGTGTTGTGTGGTGTGTCCATATGACTTGGAAGTATCAAAGAAGGACTACTAGATGATAGATGGACCATTAAGTGTCGATTTCTCTTGTGATTGGATGTGTTGCCCCGAGTTGCGGGTGCGTGGAGAAGCTTTTCAGTTCCACTAGTTGGGAGCGAAGCACATAGCACATTGCAGGTTGAGTTTAGACCCAGGAAAATTATATGTCCATGTAACATATGTGGTGGTGGAAGGCATACTGAAATACTGAATTGAGGCGAAACTGGTGGGATATCTCCTGCGGGGTGTCCTTAAGTGGTATGATCCTTATGTGAATGTTAGAATATTTCATGTGTAATTGAAAGGTATTTTCTATGTGTCATGATTCTAATAGGTGCAACGCATGTCCATTTTGATAATATAATACAAGTAGTAGTGAGATTAATATTGTTGATATACGTTGTGATGTTTTGTCGAGTTGTAGCCGTGTTGTTAGGATGGTTTTAGTGATTCTCTAGCAGGTGGATAGGCCCAATTACAAAGGAAACTCTGTCGAAGTTTTTGAAAAAATTTGGACTTATTAAAAATTTGTCTGCCTAGGGAGTAGGCTTAACTGTTGCATAAATGAACGTAAGAATTATAGAAGAGTTAAATTTCTGATGATTCGTGTTTCCACAAGCTTGTGAAAGGCAGAGTCTAATCTTATCACGGTATTACGACAGCAATAGAGTATAAGTGTTGTGATATGTATGGCTTTGAGCTAAGTTAGGGAGGTGGCCGTTGATTAGCCAATTGCACAATTATGTGCTATGTCGGTTCTGTCTTAAAGTATACTGGCGAACCAGTTCTGGTTGCAGAAATTGAGCCGAGAATGGCACGAGTGAAGGAAAATTTTGACAAAGATGTCATGAGCTCGGATGAGCAGGAAATAAGTTTAGATTGTTAAGGTGAATTGTTATTATCTTCAGCGTCACCTAAGATCGGTGTTTTGTAAAAAGGGTTTGCAAACCGGCTAATGATTCTTGATCGCTCTCAGCGTTAGTGCAACTGGTGGTTTGGAGGTACGTCCCAAATATTGTTGCGGTAGGTTGAGGGAGTGTGTCCCACTGAAAGATTATATAATTGTGGCATGCAGTCACTTGACTGAATAAAGATGTAAACCAAGTATGAAGGTTGTGATAATGTCAATAAATTGAGGAATTCATGCTTGGAGGGCACTTGCCCTATTGGGTTGTGAACTAGGGGGGATTACTCCGATTATGATGGTTGTTCTTGTGTTCTATGAAGAAAGTGGGAGTTATTATGGTCCTTTGAAAGGTTATTAGACTAGTTCAATGTAATCAGAATTAGCCTGAAGTCGATGGATAGATTTAATGTGAATAATGGCCCTATATCAGGACAGATGTGTGCATTTTTGTAACGCGGTCCTCATGGATGAGTAGTTAGAATGATGCTTCATTGTCAGATATCTCGTGTAGTGATGCATTCCGCCATATGAGTTGTGAGACAACCCGAGAAAGTGCTTACATGTTAAGAATCTGCGTAGGAATGATGTTATATGAGCAACTTGGCTATTGAAATTCTGATTGTACATCGCATCTCAGTTGTGTTTTGTAGCTTATAACGCTATATGCCCCACAGAGATATTATTATGCACTTAGCATGCGTATAACCGATAATCGGTATTATGTTGTAATGAGCATATTTGGCTCGATGTGCATCTCTTTTTATGAGATCTATGTGCGGATCGGGTGGCACGCCGCCATGGGTATGTTATCTAGATCGGGTTGCGCACCGCTATAATGTGATATCGAGTATAGTTTTCTATATGCCACCTTTGTATGCCTTACTTCCTATTTTTCAAGGAAAGTCTGTATTAGTGCGTAGGATTTGATAATTTTTTTCGGAGCTCGTTTTCTTTAGTACCACATTCGAATTGGCAGCCTATTGGCACATTGGGGCATCACATGTGACATTTAATTATGTCTGGAGTGGCTTATCGCCTGAGCAGTTCGTACTGGTGTGACAAGATCATTGAATTCAAGATCGGTGCAATCTGATTATATGAAGTAAAGTAAAGAGCTAAGACCATTGTTTGGTTCAGAATAAGGTAATAGTTCTTGCCAAGAGTATAGAACTAATGGATTGTTGTTTCGATAGTGGCTAAGAATGTATATGGATCTCATCCGTTGTGTTAGTATTGTAAGAATTTGCATAAGGCAAGTGCATGTCGTGCAGAGCATGGGATGTGTGGTGATTCCTTCTAAGCGATTAGATAAGAGAGCTTCAGATGATTAGGGAAGATGGTATTGCTAAGTGGAAGTGATTTGACGCGAGTGTGTTTCAGAAAAAGGTAATGTGATTTAACTGATTATATTTCAGTAGTTTTGCGGCATATTCTTGTGGGGTCCACTAGTGGTATTCGGGTTTGCTTGGTAGCACAGGTAAATATTGATTATCTGTCGTGGAATGATTAGGTATCAAATGGGTGCAGGTATTCGCATGGTGGAAACTAGGATCAGGTATGATGATTTTTGTGTTTTATGGAGTTTTGATGTACAGGCTATGTTGTAGTGGTGGATATTTATTCGTTGGTATGTTATATTTTGGATATGATGTTGGAATTCAGACTGGTTGTCTTAGTGTTGGGTGATTTTGAACTATTTCATTAGGGGCTACGCCAGAAATGCCACGGGTTAAGTGTGGAAGTGCATTAGAATATGACTTAGCAGAGTGATTTATATTTCAAAGAACTAGCGAACAACTGGGAAGGAGTACTTTATTAATTGGGCATTTTTGTTAGATGTCAGTGCAAAGGTTGTTATCATTGATCCTGTTTTGTTATTGAGGGACTTTTCGGATGCGTTTCATGTGGTCGGGCATGTATCCGGGTGAGATTGTGGATTTTGGTATTTATTCGGTGCCTTCGGCAGGAGTTATTGAAGTGGAAGAAACATTTTCAGGCTTCTTGGTACTGAGTTCGTTGGCAGACCGATATGGCTACGCATTTAGCTTGAGTTAGCTTGGTTGATCCTGAGTTGTTTTAAGATGTTGTGAGACATTGTGATTTGTTAGTTATGGGAACATGTGGTGCGGTTCCATTGAGAATTAATATAGAAAGCCGAGCGGAAAGAGTAATTGAGTGTTGCTTGGTGTATGGAGCATTGGCTATAGTCTATCAGGTTGTGTGTTGTGTGTTCTCTGTTTCATCGTGGGTGTAATGAATTGCGTTGGTTTCAGACATCAAATGTGCGTGGTTGTTGATTTTGAGCATAACGATTTGAGGTGTTTCAGGTGTAACGGTGTTGGGATATGATCGCGCATTGTAGCGAGGCTATGAGAGTTATGACCTTTCGGGGTGGACTCATGCATTCTATTTCTATAATGTGAGACGGGGTCTCATCCTTGTATTGTAATGGCATTGATGAGCTTGAGGGACAACTCTTTCGTTTGAGTCATTTGTTATGATTGAGTGTGTTCAGATCGTTTATTACTGGTGCATGTATTATGCAAGATGTGGTTTAGACTTGTATTGATGTATCATATCATCCGAGTGGTATTGGATTCGAGGTGATCGTTGGGTTCATTAAAGAATACAGATAGATTTGATCTTAGCTTGTTAGGAAGATAATATCGAGGTTTGACCCGGAAATCTATTGTGATATCAATCAAGGGAAGTGGTTTCATGAATGGTTGGTTTGAAAGATGATTACGGTTTATACCATGTTTCATTCATCGTTGGCAGTAAAGGAAAGTGTGGAAATAAGGCTCTAACTAATAAGAGGTTCTCTGTCAGTAATTGGTTGTTGGGGACAACTGCTGTAAATAGAAGTTATGATTCCAAATGTTTGGTTTAAGTAGTATATTATTTGTTTTCACCCGAGGGTGCAAGTATGGGTGATTACAGCTGGTTCGGGCTTACTTTGAGTTCAGATGTGAATTTCTGATCTTGTGTATGATATTCGGATAGTGCAACGTGATTCTATGGTTTATGGACTAGATGGATTGTGAAGTTTCAGCTATATTGTATTGTCGAACCTATATAAGATAAGGTGACATGGGATCACTCCGGGTTATATGCACGGTAAAGTTACTCAGCTATTTGTGAACTTCTAGAACAACTCTGGGTCCGCTTGATGACGAGCGTTTGTTTAAGTTGGGAGGATGTAACGATCTGACCCGTCGTCATGGGAGTTACCACCCCGTTTTCCCCATTTTATGTTTCTACATGTTTCATTACATGTGTTTGGAGAATTTGAAGTAATTCAGATAGAGTTCGGTTAGAAATGAGACAATAAGTCTCTTTATGAGAAGGTTAGTTTGGAAAAAGTCAACCAAATATTGACTTATGAGTTAGAAGGCTCGGAATGGACTTCTGATGATTCGACTAGTTTCGGGGGATGATTTATGACTTAGGAGAACAATCAAAATTGAATTTGGAGGTCCGGTGTAGAATTAGGCTTGAATTGTCTAAGGTTGGATTTTGGCGAATTCCGGATGGTAGGTAAGATTTTGATCCGAGTGTCGGAATGGAATTCTGAGAGTTGAAGTAGCTCCGTTGGGTAATTTTGTGTATGCGTACAAAGTTTCAGATCATTCGGAGGTGTTTAGGTATGGTTATAGATCAAATGCAAGTTTCGGAAGTTTTAGTTTAACTTAGGCTTGAATCCGTGGTAATTCGATGGTTTTGATGTTTATGATAGTGTTTTTATGTTACGAGAAAGTTTGAAGGAATTAATAGAATATATCTTTGCATTTGATTGAGGTCCCAAGGGCCTCGGAGTGGTTTCAAACGGCTAACGGGAAGTGTTGAACATGAATAGTGTAGCTGAAAAATTATAGAAAATATTTGCTCTATGCGATCGCAGAGGGAGTCATGCGATTGCATAGAAGGTCCTTGAGGGGGTGTGAGATTGTTCGATGTGATCGCGTTGCTGAGGGTTGCGATCGCACAGTGTGAGATTTTGGTGAAATGAGATCAGTGACTGTTGGGATCGCATAAGGTATTGTTTTTGGGTAGGAAATTCGTGCTATGCGATCGCATAGTCAAGGAGTGTGATCGCATAGAAGGGGATTCAGGAGTTGGGCAGAATGTTTAAAACCCTTATGTCTGCGGCCCACCTTATTTTTCCTTCATTTTTACTCCGTCAAGAGAGCTTTTTGAGCGATTTGAAGAGGGTTTTTAACGGGTATTTGTGAGCACGTGATTTTTGCCTCACATGAACTACTCCCAAAGAAAATGAAAAATCAAAGTTGTCTTATTTTATTGTGTACATATTTGTAAGTTTCTCAGGATATTTTGTGATTGTTTACGTCCGTGTGTGTGTGTTTTTATTGTTTAAATAGGAAAACACAAAAAAAAAATATTGCCATTTTTAGATTTTAGCTTTACAATTAGAAATAATTAAAGAGGCTTTATTTTACTAGTGTTTAATTTTTGTCATAATCATTATTAGGAGTTAATTAGAATTTGTAATATAACTTCATGATTTAATCTAGGATTTTGGTCTTTAATTAGGAATTAAAACAAGAACAAAAAAAAACAAAAATAAGGAAGAAACTCGGACGAGGCCACAGTTTTCCATCAGCCCAAGCTATCACAGGCCCAATCCAATTAGCCCTGTACACGGTCCAGACCCAATCCATCTCAGAGATCAAACCAAACGACGTTGTTTGGGTTCTCAAATCACAGCCATCCGTTTGATCACATCCAACGGCCTCAAGCTTACCATTTTTCCCGACCCGTTCACCTTTGAGACCGACCGAGTCTCATTTTACTGAGACGACGTCGTTTGATACCTGGCAAAAATCCTGGCCATCAAACCTAATTGATCCAACGGCCAGGATCCCGTCTCATACCCCGTATATAAGTTTAATCTCACAGCCCAGCCCCCCAAGCTAAACCCGTCTTCCTCGTCTCCCTCAGAGACCAACCGACCTCCCCCCCTCACGCTGCCGTCCTCCGCCTGCCTGAAATTGCCTACGGCGGCGGACGGTGGCCAAACACTCCCATTTTTACACTACACACTCACCTCAACCTCCCCATCCCAACCCCGAACATGGTTTGGCTCGAATCAGTCTATAGCTTCTCGAATCTTTGTTTGAAGATTCGAGCCAAACTCAAACATACACCAATCACTCCTAAATTCACACCCCAGCTTCACATGACCTTCCTCATCCCTAAATTAAAGCCATCTTTGTTCGAATCAAGCTAGAAATCTTTGAATCTTAGATCGATCGAACGGAGCCCTAACAGTAATTCAAATAAGCAACTGTGAGGATTTTTGGGTTGAATTAGACTTTGGTCGTATGTTTCCATATTGGAAATATGCGAATAAAGTCCATTTCAGTCCAAATCAAAGAGACGAGGGTTGTGAAGTGTTCCATTCGCCTGAGTTCCGGGTATTTTCGTTAAATCCCTTTTCTTTTGTTATCTTTTGTTTAAATTTCATACTTTTCCTCCTTATGCTTCCTTTCTATGCCCACTGTGATGAACCATGCCTATTGATATGTGCAAACTTATAGATTAGTTCATCACAAATGATTGATTTAGTCGCGTTGAAATGAATTAATTAATCAATTTGGATGTCTGGAATTTGTTGATCTCTTTAAGTTATTCTGGATGGGTTTTCTGTTGGTGTCAATTACACAAAATGCTTTTTTCATCTCATTGTTATCAATTCCATTAGCCTAGTAATTGATTGGTTTGATGTTTGAATAAAAAAAATATGATAGTTAATTGTGTTCCTTGTGTTGTTTCTGCAAAGCATTTAAGCTGATGAACCTTTGAATTAGAGAAGTTGTGAACTGAGTGAACTAATGAAATAGTTTAATCAGTAATAAGGATTGATGACTATTTAAAAGACTGTCAGATGAATAAAAATCACATGGGTACCATATCACAAAGGGAAGGCATGTCTGGATTAAAAATATAGGCTGCTCATACCAATTGAATTAACAAATGGGAAAAGGGACTGTTTGGGGTGGCCTGGCACCTTTGAGGGTGAAAAATCAGAAATAACATGGGAGTTTTTAATAAAGAATGGAAGAGCTGACATCATTTTTAAATACCTTTAGGGCTAGGCAGAGAATGTCATGGCAGAAATCAATTCTTTAATGTTTTTGAGTGCTCTTAAGAGCTGGTAAATCAGAACACATGGGGGTGGATTAAAAGGTTAAAGAGAGGCATGTGCAAGGCAATAATAGGGGGAAACTTGACAGGTTTAAGGGCTGTCTTTCTTTGTCTATAAAAGGGAGAAAGTACTGATTCAAAAGACACACCGAGATCATAGAGACACAGTCTTTATACACTGAAGAGGAGAATATACACTTGAGAGAAAAAAAGATACACATACATAGAGAGAGCAAAAAGATTGTAAGAATTTCAAAAGCTAACAGTGAGGTCTTTTTAAAGGCAACAACTTTTCTTTGAAGCTTCAGGCTTCTTCTTCTTTGAGTGTTTCAAAACCATAAATCATTTGTTTAATAGCTGCTGGTTCATTCTTTTTCCTACTTTGTGATTTGCGTTCAGTATTTTCTGGGTTGTGAAATTGGTATTCTTGGGGAGTTGCTACTTTTCATTGGCTAATTTGCGTTGTCGTTGCTGTACTGCTGATGTTTGCTTTGCCGTTAAAGCTGCCATCCACTAACTTCTTCTTCTTCTTTTGTATTATAATTTTTTAGGTATATCCTTTCATTTCCTAATGACTATGAAGTTGTAATGACAAAAAATGAAGAAATGAAGCCATTAATTTCATAGTTTGCTTCAATTTAGTTTTGTTTGATACGTGTAGAAATTAGTTTAAAATGTGTATTCATCTAGTGATAGTCTAAAATGTAACAAACTGTATGATCTTAGACTTGTATGATGCCAATGTACTTGATTGAAGTTGGAATTAACTGGTAATTGTATGAATTAAGTGAATAGTGACAGCTCACTGTTGATTGATTGTTTCTCGTGAGAGACATTGTTTGTTTCTCCTTATTTGCTTCCAGGAATCTGCTTACATGTGACTTTATGTTCCTGCCCCCATGGGTGTCACTTAACGTGTAACTTGAAGCATGAGTTGAGAACAGAACAAAAATGTGATATTGTTTGTAAACTTCACCTCTTCTTCGAAGCATGAGTTGTTTTGTAAACTTCTGATTTGTGTAAGGTTGTTTGTAACTTGAAGCATGAGTTGAGATTAACTTGAAGCATGAGCTGAGAATCGAATAAAATGTGATGCTGTTTGTAAACTTCACCTCTTCGTCTTTCAGTTTTATAATCACCATGTAGCTTTGAAATTCTGATTTATGTATTTGTCAAAGAATGGTTTGGAATTTTAAAATTAGATCGTGCTAGTTTAGTATAGGTGGTTTCCTTATGATCTTGTTATTAGATTCTATAGCTAGTGTTGGATTTCACTTTGTATGCTCACCGTGTTCTTATCTCTGAGTTTGGCCTGTTTAATGAAGTAAATTAGGATATTAACTCTTTCGCTGCATGATTCAGAATGGCTGCAATTGTCAGACCTATTGTTATTGACTATGACGAAATAGCCTTGCAATAATAAGAAGTGGGAGTTTGTAAAATATTTTTCTTGGTTGAATCTGGTAATTAGAATGTTAGCACGAACATGATATCTTAAATCTCTCATTCCTCTACAAGTTAATTTTCAATTTAGGCATCATTTTTGTTTAGTGTAGCAGACGCTTTAATCGGTATAGGTTGAAGTAAGTGATGCGGGTACAGTTTTAGTCTCATGTGTAGTTTCGAATTAGTAAAGCGCTTTAAAGTTCAATTAGAGAACGTAATTTATAGCATGTATAAAAATTAGATATTTTAACCATTTATAATAATTGAAGCGACCGTGCTAGAACTACGGGATCTGGGGGTGCCTAACACCTTCCCTTGGGTCAACAGAATTCCTTATTTAGAATTTCTGGTTCGCAGACTTTATTTGAAAAGTCAAAAATTTCCTCGATCCGCGATTTGAATAAATCGGTGACTTGGGACACCTTAATCTATTCCAAGTGGCGACTCTGAAATAAATGGAATAATCCCATTTCGAATATTGTCACTTAAATTGAAAAAAACTCCCTCGCCCGTCTTTTACCTCCCCCCCCCTCGGGGTAGTGGGCGCGCCAAAAGGAGGTGTGACAGTATTGATTGGAGGTAAGTCTCTTGACTAGAAAACACCATTTTTTGGAAGAATCAACACTCAATTTCATGAAATTGGGTAAACATTGTGAAGAACTAGGGCTTGAATTTTGAAAACGAATTTTTAGGATTTGAAAGGTCATTTGAACTCCGTTTTTGATAGACTATATATGTACGAACTCGTGGCGAGACGAGAAATCAGTTGGTATGATTTTCAGAATTTTTCGAGAAGCGGGTCCGGGGTTCGAGTTTTACCAACTTCGTGAATTTTAGTACTTTTCGAGTATTTTTAATTGGGTTATGTTTTTTTTGTCACACCTCCCTTTTTACTACCCAACATGCGTAAGGTGTATAAATACACTTGTAGGGTATACCCCGACGCTCAATTACCCGAGACAGATAAAATAACGTAAGGGAAGGAGTTTTTCCAATTTGAGGACAATCGGTTCGGGATATATTTAGAGATTAATCAGAGTCGCCACTTGGGAATGACAATGGTGTCCCAAGTCACCGGTTAATCCCGAATCCGAGGAAATTTGACTCTTTGAAATGTCTGCGAAGCAGAGGTCCGGATAAGGAACTCTGTTAACCCGGGAGAAGGTGTTAGGCACTCCCGGATTCCATGGTTTTAGCATGGTCGCTCCACTGTCGTTCTTGACTTTTGTTTGACTCAATTATAAATTTTAACAACAAATGTGCTTTTACGTTAAATATCATTTTTTAGGAATTTGCGGCATCGCGAAAACACGCCTCGAGCCATACCGCAACCAGTACGCCTATGACTTTTGGTGTATTTCAGCTTTACCGAGATTTGGATTTGAGTCGCACCAAGTGCACACTCGTTCGTAGGAAGGTATATTAAAATCGTGCCCTAAAGTAATGTCTATCGGCTTTTAAATCTTTTGGGAGAAGCTATGGAATTGGCTATTAGCTTTCCCGAGTCTATTTGTATTATATCATTACTAAATGGGGGCCCCGATTGTTATTCGGGCGAAGCTCGTCCCAATTAATTTTAAAATCCGGTCCTATTTTGTTAACTAAATTTGCTACATATTGTTTTTGCCTTATTCGATTTTGTAACAATAAGAATCCCGGGCCCGTGTAATTTGTTGTGGTTGGGCCTGGACTTTCCGTGGACATAACTTCGAGATCCAAGATGCCTTGGTTTTAAACCCGCTGGCCTCATTAACTTCACATTGGAGTTTAAAGATAGTTTGCATATTGAGCCAAAAACTGATAAACGTAATATGAAATAACAATAAATGCAAAGAACTATAAAGTGCGAATCAACAGGATTTAAGAATTGAAATCAGATTTGATTTTATTCATTAAAAGATGTAGAGCTATTGTACAGGATATTCTATGGTTACAACTTATCAGGAGAACCAAATTAACAGGCTACTTTTATCTACACTTCTATTGATCTAATTACTAGCCATGTTACCAGATTATTATACTAAGGAAATTTGTACAATGTTTATCACTAGAGTTATGCTAATTACTGTTTAAGGGTTAAAAATAATTCTAAGAAGACTGTCTATTATAGGAAAATCGAAGAGTAATTAAACTAATTAACTACGAATTATTTAAGACTAAATGATTAACTACACCTTTCATCACCATCAATTCATCCTACTTGAACCACTTCAATATCTAATCACTTCCTCTATTGAGTATTCATAACTGGATTTTGACCCTTAGGATTAATTGAACTATCCAAACAGAATTTAAACATTCCAATTGCAATGATCCTAGCATCTATGTCTACGTGATTTTTGAAACATGCTCATACTAATGATTTTACCAAGACTTTAATAGCATACTTAACCCAATCATGAATGACTCATTGTTTAATCTAATGTTTAAACTTATCCGCATTTTTGAATGAATCCTAATAAGTGACTGCGATTTATGAATCTACTGTGAGTGAATGATTGATGATTCAGGAACTATTTTTTAATTAACTTATGTTTTAGAGTTTTTTACCTATTTAATCTAAGTGATTTATGCTACTTACTACTACTACTATGCTATCACTACTACTAGTTATTACATGACTTTGTTTCTGTTTTTCAGTTACATATATACTACATTCTACCACAATTAAGCTTCTAATACGAAAAGATAAAATGATTTAGAGCAGGAAACTTCATTCCATCAATGCATCAATACAGCTTCATTGAATAGGGTGTGTACCTGATTCAGCAAAAATGGAAGCCAATGAATTCTAAGGGAGAAGGAGTAAGCAATAACAGTGACTCAATAAGCAACGCAACAGTGAGATCCAAAGAGCCAAGTATCACAGCAATAACAGGAACGAATCAACAATGTAACAGAAGAATCCAATCCAATTTCGAGCAGAAGAACACGGCAAAAACCAATGGAAACCAGTGAGTTCTACTGAGAAATTCCAGAAAAATCCTATTGTTCTATTGCTCTTTTATCTCTCAAGGCTTTTGTATGAATTTCAGCTTAAGTGTTTTCAGATTATTTTCCCCATCGAACCCCCCTTTTCAGCCCCTTTTAAGAGATATTTATAGCTAACCTTTAGGGCTGAATACTTGGGGAGGAAGTATGGGATTAATCCCACTTCCCCCCTCCTAAAATTATCCATCCTACACTTTAGTCCATATTTCAGTTACCAGAAACCCTTCCAGCATGTGCTGGAAGGTTCTAAAGATTCTCTTTTATGGCCTATTACTAGTATGACCTTAGGGGTTTGAGATTTTTACAGATTTCCCATTTTTAGGAGACCATTATACCCCTAAATCTCTGCAAAATTGCAGAAATCAGGAGCATGAATGTCCCTATTACCCTCTTAAGTTCTTACTAGTTACTATTTTACCTTTTCAATACCCAATTGTGCCCCTAAGAGCACTGCTGATTTACCAGCTTGCCTAGGGCAGATTTTAGCTAGTTTTGAACCTATTTAACTAATAGCCAGCCCTGCCATTAGTATTTAAGGGCTGGCCAGATTTATTTTTAAGAACTATTTCAATTTTAGCCACTTTTAAACTAATTCCAATCAATTAAGACCAATTTATTCTTAATTAAAGCTAATTGCAGGCATAGCCTGTTTTATTGTTATGTTTAAACTATTTAAGAACTAGCCAATCTCAAGTTGAGACTTAGCTTGGGCTATTAAAGCCATATACTGAACAGCTAGGCCCAAAACCTTTACAGGTTTGGCCACTTTGCTGTTCGGGGCTCAATATAGAGCCTGGGCTAGTCTGCATTTGCAGACATAGCCCTTTGCACAACCAGCCACTGTTTAACAGTGAGCTGTGTGTTAGGGCTCACAGAATTGGTCAACCCTTTGCAGGATTGACCATTCTTAGGCCAATTATTAAACCTATAGCCTAATTATGATCATTTTCAGTTCTAACCTATTTAAAAAACTAACCATTTTCATTGAACCTAGTGCTAACAGCTATAACCAATTCACCTAGGGTTCAAACAGTGTTAATCAAACACTTACACTCAACCGGAACCAGTAAAACTAAATCAGTTTCAACATGGATTGCATATTAGGACACATAAGATCAAACAAAATGTAATAATCAACCAAAACTCAGAGAAGGCAATTGATATGGTTGAATTTCAGTTGATTAATTCACATTATCTAATATTATGAGGCAAAGTATGAATTCATGTTAATTAAGACCTAATAACTACCACTTCAAGTCACATGAAAGTTTGAACAACTCAGAATCACCAAAGGTTCAGGGCACAAACACATATAAGCATAGATTCTTATGAAACAGTCAACATGGTTCAACTAACCTAAGCAGGGTAATTCATTTTTAAGTGCTACCCTAGCTTGATATATGCATGTTAAGAGTGGGGATGAAGAATAGGAAAGCCATGAAGAAGCAAAGAATAACATTCCTAAATCTAGCACAAGTGCATGACAAATGAGATGAAGGTGATGACAAGAAGAGCATGGAGAAACAGTGAAAAGAGAAACCTAAGTCTATCATATGAGGGTAACATGAAGAGAAACAGACCCCAAATTGGCATACTCATTCATCAAATAAAACATATGAGAGATGATATGACAAGAATACTAGACTTGCACTAAAATGAACACAAATAAGACCACCAGAATGTGAGCAAAGAAGTGAACCCCAGATAACTTGATATAAGAGATGAACAAAGATAGCCAAGCTTTTACCAAAACTAAACATACGAAGATACAGAAAGAGAAACAGTAGAGATACTGTAAGCCAACAAAAAGTAACCTAATGCAAAGCTGAGTGACAATTAAACATAGTATCAGAATCAAAACATGCAAGATGACAGAAGGACTACTGAAGATTAACAAGATGAAGTATTCTAATACTAACTAAGGTTATCCAAGTCAAGTCATCAAAAATAGAGAAACAGCTTCAAACAAACCAGATAAAACTTAATAACAATGACTAAACGATTAGGCATGTAAGGCATCATGAAGAGAAGAGCAATCATGCTTGTAAACCCACCAGATTAAAAGACAATATACACAGAAGATAGATAGGTATTTTAACTCACAGGCAGAACACAACGAATCAGGATAAGCATGAGAATAAACAAGATAGAGAATATTAACACTAACATGCTCAGAAACAGAATAGTAATAAAAGATAGGCATAATGAAATAAAAAGGATAAACAAGCAACAGAGCAATCACCAAGTATAAACCCTAAACTATTAGCAAGAATAAACCCTAAACTATCATGTGAAAGCAAAAATCAGAGAAGAGCATCTAAACACATGCAGAAATAGCAAACAAACAACAAAAAATCAAGCAAAGAGAAAGCATATAAGGGTCAGGGACTTAGCTTGCGGGGCCTGTCCCCCGAGCTTCCTATTCCCTTTTTCTTTTCTTTTCTTTAATCTCTCAGACCCTCCCAGACCTTTCTTCTTGTTTCCTTTTCTTCTTTATTCTTTTTCAGAGCTCTTTTTCCTTCAATCTTTTTAGAACTCTCTTTTCTTCAATTTTTCTCTGATTTTTCTTTTAGGCTCAAAAGGGGGAGCCTTTTTGGATTTCGGCTTGAAGAGGGGCGTTTGGGTGAGGGTAAAGAATGATTCTTGATTGGGGTTTGAACTTGGGGTCGCCGGAGTTAGGGTTCCGACGACCCTTTTTGGGATATTCGAAACGTTCCGGTGAGATTCGAGGGGAAAGGCTAGTATGATTGGGTAGATCTCATGAAAAGGAATCGATTGGTATTGGTTTCAGGCAGTGGTTCATTGTTTGGCGATCACCGGCGAGGATTCCGATGACCGGAACTTCGGATAAGGGTTGGCTTCTTAGGGTTTCTGGGTGTTTTAAGGTGAAGAAGAAAGAAAAGAAGGCAAGGGAGTGAAGGGAATGGCCGGCGACCACCGTATAAGGTGGTGGCCGCCATGGCCGCCTAGGGTAAAGATGATGAAGAAGATGAGAGAATTGGGGAGGATTAAGGGCGGCTAGGGTTAAGCAAAAGAAAGAATGAGGCGGCCGCTTCAGACAAGGCCCTTTTATAGGCCAAATATCCGATGAAATCTCGGCCGTTCGTTTGATCAAGATCTACGGTCTTAGAGAGGCGTTACTTAAACGCCGTCGTTTCATTGTTTATGAGACTAAAGTCTCTAGCCGTTGGATCAAATCACACAGACGGCTCAGATCAAATCTCCTATAATTAATTAAGACTCAAATTCAATTAAATATCCCAGCCGTTAGATCAATGAGATTGGACGGCTGGGATCGAGTCACTTAGAGACCTGGACCGGGTCTGCTTTGGGCCTAAGGACTGGGCTGGCTATTTGGACTCACAATTGGCCCAGATTCAATTACACAGCATATATATATATATCAATTTTTTGTATTTTCTGGTTTTAATGATTTTTATGTATTTTCTTTTATTTTTATTTTTTTCTTTTTCTTTTATGGAAAAATATAAAACCTAATTTCCTACTTACTCTAATTTTCTAGTATTTTTGCAATTTTTCTGCTATTTTTCTTTATTTTTCTCCTATTTAAACTATTTTGCTAATTTTCTAATTAACTAAACTAACAAATTAATTACTACTATTTTTTTTTATTTTTTCTAATTTTTTACTTATTCAAACACACAAAAATATAACTAATTTTAAACAAAGCAAGTAATTGCACTCAAAAACATTTTATCTTAATTTTGGAATTTAAAGGCTTAGTGCAAAAATCATGTGCTCACAAGCTGCCCCTCTTTGCTCGGGAACACGAAGAGTTTCAGTGCAAAGATAAGTGAGCAGTAATGTGAGATTTTTGCACATCGGCATATTCCGTGAAAGCATTTTTGAAAACCTTTTGACCGCACCCCGCTTTAGAGGTTGCCTACATATCCTGGGCTAAACAGGAATCAGGTCAGTGTAGTTCGGGAAGGTCTGGCAGTTTAAAAACTACCAGACTCACTGTTGCATTGACACTGTTGAGACTCGCCGACTTACTCCTTATTACACCGGGGGGGGAAATGTAAAATGAAGAAGCTATTCTAAGCTAAGATCCTACAATTACAATTGTTCCTAATCTAGCTTTTGCTCTTTTTCCCTTTCCGGTGATGCAGAATCTTCCTCTTTTTTGTTGATTTTCTTTGATGCTGACTCTTTTTTTTGTTGATTTTCTTTTCTTGTTGACTCTTTTTTTTTTGATTTTCTTGATCACAAAATGAACCTGCTTAAAACAAAACAACAAACTACCTTTTTTTTTCTTTTTCTGCCCCAGTGGGGGCTTTTTTTAACTGTGTAAACCATGATATGCAAAAATATTCCCGTATTAGAAGGTGGGCGCCTAACAGAATTGAAACGTGCAATGCAAATGCAGAAAATATTCCCGTATTTGAAGGTGGGCGCCTAACAGAAATTAAACGTGCAATGCGATGCAAAAAAGTATTCCCGTGTTAGAAGGTGGGCACCTAACAGAAATTAAACGTGTAATGCGATGCAGAAATGTATTCCCGTATTTGAAGGTGGGCGCCTAACATAATTGAAACGTGCAATGCGAATGCAGAAAATATTCCCGTATTTGAAGGTGGGCGCCTAACGGAATTGAAACGTGCAATGCGAATGCAGAAAATATTCCCGTATTTGAAGGTGGGCGCCTAACAACAGTGTAAACCATGATATGCAAAAATATTCCCGTATTAGAAGGTGGGCGCCTAACAGAAATTAAACGTGCAATGCGATGCAGAAAATATTCCCGTATTAGAAGGTGGGCGCCTAACAGAATTTAAACGTGCAATGCAGAAAATATTCCCGTATTTGAAGGTGGGCGCCTAACAGAAATTAAACGTGCAATGCGATGTAGAAAATATTCCCGTATTTGAAGGTGGGCGCCTAACAGAAATTTAAACGCGCAATGCAAAATGCAGAAAAGTATTCCCTCAGCCTGAGGACTGGGGAATGGACTTTAAAAGATGTTACCTCCTCTTTTTGGTATTTTCTTTTACCAACTTATCCCTTGCCTGTGAATTTCTCCACTTATTCGGCTGACTTTCTCTTTTTGGTATTTTAAATTTTCCACATTGGTCACATTCACTTTAAAGTGATTAGTGACAATTGGTTCCTGCATGAAACAAAATTTATTAGATATAAACTGCTGGCAACTGGCATCTGCCATCCCCACTTCTTGTTGCTTCCTTTGTTTTTGCTTTCTCATGTTGCATGGCTTTCGACTTCTTGCCCCTTGCAGACTCTTTTTGTATTTTTCTCATTTCTCCATTTTTGTTTTGTTTTCTTTTTCTTTGGCCACGTTTGCCAAGCTTCTTTATTCCTTTCCCCAATCTTCTATCCTTTCTGATCCAACGTTATTCCAATTTCCGTTATCAGGAGCTGGTAATTAGCTCTCAAAAGGTAAACAATGAAATGCAGAAAAATAAAAGAAAGGTAAGGGCGTTTTGGAGAGATGATAGAACTTATCTGGGTATTTGCCGGCTGATTCCGCCGACCATGCCATGTATTTAAACTCTGACCCAGTTCGTTCCAATCATTATTCTGTCTCTGAATTGTTTCCAGCCCAAACTGATACTCTTTTTTGTTGCCTTTTCTCTTTTCTGATGATCGCCTTACGGTGCCTCGAAAGGTTTTCACCAATAAGACTCTCTCATTTATCCTCTCAACCTCACGATCATCTCACAGTGCCGATTAAGGTTTTCACTGATGAGACTCTCTCATTTTATTCTCTCAACCTCACAATCATCTCACAGTGCCGATTAAGGTTTTCACCGATGAGACTCTCTCATTTTATTTCTCTCAACCTCACAATCGTCTCACAGTGCCGGCTAAGGTTTTCACTGATGAGACTCTCTCATTATTTTTTTATTTTTTTTATTTTTTTTTCCATTTTTCCTTTTTGTATTTTGTTTTCTGTTCCACGGGTATTGTCCGATACCTCGCTCCTCCTTCGTTGTATTCGTTGTCATTTCAGAATCGATCAGAAGGTCTTTCCGTGGCTTTTGGACGGGTTAAGAAAGAAAGATATAAAGGCTCAAAATTTCAACGAGGGTTAAAAATATTTACAACTCTCAGGAATTATTAAACATAACTTCTGCCCCAGTTTCAATATGTGGGGAATTTTTGGATTTTTCTTTTATTGTGACTGAACCTCAGAGAGGCTGCCTACGTACCCTTTCGGGATCAAGTCAGACGTAGTTCATCCAACTTCAAAAGTTAGATGGATTTCTTTTTGACTTTTTCCCGATTTTTGTCTTTTTCTTTTTTTTCATCATTTTTTCATTTTTCATTTTTCATTTTTTGTCATTTTTCCATCATTTCATTTTTCATTCTGGCAATTTCGATTTTATTGCACTAGAGCGATTCCGAGAGAAGGATATGAAAGAATTCATTCATTAAGGCTCAAAGGGGTTAACAATGGATAAAGTGTTTGGATAGAGAATAAAATGCCTTCGTCATTTCAATTCCAAAATCACAACAAAATACAAAACATACAATTGAAAAGGAATCATACATAGTATCTTTTGACCGCATCCGAATTGATAGCAGTCTCTACGCACTTTCCTTCAACATCAGTTAAGTATAATGCTCCATTGGACAACACCCGTGATACCACGTACGGACCCTGCCAATTCGGTGCAAACTTGCCTTTTGCCTCTACCCAATGTGGTAAGATACGCCTCAATACCAGTTGTCCAACTTCAAACTTTCAAGGTCGTACCTTCTTATTATATGCTCTGGCCATTCTCCGCTGATACAACTGTCCATGGCAGACTGCGGCCAATCTCTTCCCATCAATCAAATTCAACTGTTCTAACCGAGCCTTTACCCATTCATCGTCATCTATCTCAGATTCGGCTATAATTCACAATGACGGTATTTCTATTTATGCGGGTATAACGGCCTCTGTTCCATACACCAGGGTATAAGGTGTGGTTCCGATAGAAGTACGTACCGTCGTGCGGTAACCCATGAGAGCAAAGGGTAACTTTTCATGCCACTGCCTGGATCCCTCCACCATTTTTCGGAGAATCTTCTTGATGTTCTTATTTGCCGCTTCTACTGCACCATTTGCCTTTGGCCTGTAAGGTGTGGAATTACGGTGCGTGATCTTAAATCTTTCACAAACTTCTGCCATGAGATGACTGTTTAAATTGGCTCCATTGTCTGTGATAATCACTTTGGGGATTCCAAATCGGCATATGATATTCTCGTGCACAAAATCCACCACCGCTTTCTTCGTCACCGCTTTGAATGTCTTAGCTTCGACCCACTTGGTGAAATAATCAATTGCAACTAGGATAAACCTGTGCCCATTAGAAGCGGCTGGATCTATTGGGCCGATGACATCCATGCCCCAAGCAACAAAGGGCCAAGGTGTTGACATTGTGTGCAACTCATAAGGCGGGGAGTGGATCAGATCCCCATGTACCTGGCATTGATGGCATTTCTTTACATACCTGATACAATCACGCTCCATCGTGAGCCAGTAGTACCTCGCTCTCAAAATCTTCTTTGCTAAAACATATCCGCTCATGTGGGGTCCGCATACTCCAGCATGTACTTCAATCATAATTTCATCTGCTTGTTGTGCATCCACACATCTCAATAAACCCAGATCTGGTGTTCTTTTGTATACCACTCCTCCACCGAAGAAAAATCCATTGGCTAGACGCCTGATGGCTCTCTTCTGGTCTCCAGTGGCTTGCTCCGGGTATTTGCCAAGCTTTCAAGTATTCTCTAATATCATGATACCACGGCTCTCCATCCGATTCTTCTTCCACAGCGAAGCAATAAGCATTCTGATCTCGGACTTGGATCTGGAGCGGATCTATGTATGTCTTGTCCGGATGATGCAACATAGAGGACAATGTGGCCAAAGCATCTGCAATCTCATTGTGCATTCTCGGGATATGCTTGAATTCTATAGACCGGAATCTTTGAGACAACTCGTGCAAACAATACCGATATGGTATCAATTTCAAATCTCGTGTCTCCCATTCCCCTTGAATTTGGTGTACCAAGAGATCCGAGTCACCCATGACCAAAATCTCTTGAACACCCATGTCAATCGCCATCCTTAATCCCAAGATGCACGCCTCATATTCGGCCATATTGTTGGTACAGAAAAATCGAAGCTGAGCTGTAACGGGATAGTGTTGACCCGTACTTGAAATGAGTACCGCTCCGATACCAACGCCCCTGCTGTTGACGGCTCCATCAAAGTACATTTTCCATCCCGGCCTTTCCTCTTGCTCCATCTCCTCGACAAGCATTGCCTCTTCATCCGGAAAGTATGTTTTCAGTGGTTCATATTCATCATCCACCGGATTCTCGGCTAAGTGGTCCGCAATAGCTTGTGCCTTCATTGCCGTACGAGTTACATAAACAATGTCGAATTCTGTGAGCAGAATCTGCCATTTGGCCAGTCTTCCCGTAGGCATGGGCTTCTGAAAAATATACTTGAGAGGATCCAATCGTGATATCAAGTACGTAGTGTATGCTGACAAATAATGCTTTAGCTTCTGAGCCACCCAAATCAATGCACAACAAGTTCTCTCCAGTTGGGTATACTTCACCTCGTAAGATGTAAACTTTTTGCTGAGGTAGTAGATGGCTTGTTCTTTCTTGCCTGTCTCATCATGTTGACCCAGCACACAACCGAAAGAGTTATCTAGCACCGTCAAATACAAAATCAGAGGACGCCCTGGTTCTGGAGGAACTAACACCGGAGGATTGGCCAAATATTCTTTGATCTTGTCAAAGGCTTCCTGACATTCGTCGGTCCATTTCACTGCTGCATCTTTCTTTAACAATTTGAAAATCGGCTCGCATGTTGATGTCAACTGAGCTATAAACCGACTAATGTAATTCAACCTTCCTAATAAGCTCATGACCTCCTTCTTGTTCTTCGGCGGAGGTAGACTTTGAATAGCTTTGATATTTGATGGATCCAGTTCAATACCTCGCCGACTCACAATAAACCCCAGTAGTTTCCCCGAAGGTACTCCAAAAGCACACTTCGCCGGATTGAGTTTTAGATTGTACCTCCGGAGTCTTTGGAAAAACTTCCTCAAATCTTTCACATGATCAGGTTGTTTTCTGGACTTTATAATGACATCGTCCACATATACTTCAATTTCTTGATGCATCATATCATGAAACATTGTGGTCATTGCCCTCATGTAAGTTGCCCCGGCATTCTTCAATCCAAACGGCATTACTCTGTAACAGTACGTTCCCCAAGGTGTAATGAAGGCAGTTTTCTCAGCATCTTCTTCGTCCATAAGGATCTGGTGATAACCTGCATAACAATCCACAAACGAACCGATTTCATGCTTGGCGCAATTGTCGATCAATATGTGAATGTTTGGCAATGGAAAGTCATCCTTCGGACTGGCTTTGTTGAGGTCTCTATAGTCTACACACACTCTGGTTTTACCATCTTTTTTCGGGACCGGCACAACATTTGCCAACCAGGTGGGGTATTTGGTAACTCTTATGACCTTTGCCTCAAACTGCTTATTCACCTCTTCTTTTATCTTCACACTAATGTCCGTTTTGAATTTCCTCAGCTTTTGCTTTACCGGCCGGCATTCCGAATAGATAGGCAACTTGTGTACCACCAAATCAGTGCTAAGTCCGGGCATGTCGTCATAGGACCAGGCAAAGATGTCCTTAAATTCATGTAACAACCTTATCAATTCATCCCTGAGGGGCGCCTCCAAATGCACACTAATCTTTGTTTCTCGGACATCATCTTCGCTCCCCAAGTTTACAGATTCTGTATCACTCAGATTTGGCTTGGGTTTTTCCTCGTATTGTTTCATGTCCTTACTTATTTCCTCCAGGGCTTCCTCATCCTCACATTCTATTTCACTATCTTCCTCGATTTCTTGTATAGTAGCGTGATTGTCAGAATTGGGTCTAGAATCCTTCACGCATGACATGGCATTGGAATCAACACATGCAAAACTGTACAAAAGGAAAAATAAAGAAAAATAAGGCAAAAATGAAGAAAAAAAGGAAAAACTGCATTTCATTAATAAAGAAACGAACGATGTTCGGGATACATGGTGATTGATTTTTTTTCATGAGGGAATGGGGAAATTATAAAATAACAACTTTCGGGGAAACAATGATGAAATTTTGAGCTAACTACCAAGACTCCTTCCGGATAAGGAAAGGA
This sequence comes from Nicotiana noctiflora, assembly GCA_032618575.1. Taxonomy (NCBI): domain Eukaryota; kingdom Viridiplantae; phylum Streptophyta; class Magnoliopsida; order Solanales; family Solanaceae; genus Nicotiana; species Nicotiana noctiflora. The sequence continues at coordinate 88,778 of JASVEL010011820.1, forward strand.
GTAGCTTCCCAATTGTTCAATGTGACTCGGGGCCCCACAAATTGCACGTCCATGTTGCTCGTGCCTTCCCCTGCTTCAATCGTATTCACCTCCCATAACAATTTCTTAAAACCAAGCATTTCTTCATCAAGTTGGGTCTCAATGCACTTTGCTGCAGCAGATGGTTGATATTTTGTACCAGGCCTGATAAAGATGTCGGATAATTTGGGTATGGGTTTGGGCAAGGTCCAGTTTCTCTTGGCTTTAGAGGCTCTTTGGATATCGGCAAAGGTGGGTTTGAACCCTAAGCCGAATGTACCTTTATTCTCCGAAAGCTGAACTGGTTGAGTGACTCCCTGCAGTGTTTTACCTAATCCCCTCCCCGGTGCAAATCCGTTTTTCAGCATTTCTCTGGCCACCATTACAGCAGTTGGTGCCAACATCGGGGTTGATAGCTTTTCTCCTTCAACAACTCTATTCACCTCAACAACATCCGTCACTTGGTAAACCCAAGGACCCCGATCCCCATCAGTACCATCAAAAGGTGCTACCACATTACAAGCATTTTCCTCCCCGTGTACAACAATCTCTTGCTGCTCCCATTCAAACTTGACCATCTGGTGTAGAGAAGATGGTACCGCTTTGGCCGCATGAATCCAGGGTCGACCTAACAGCAAGTTATATGATACGGCAATATCGAGCACCTGGAACTCCATTGTAAAATCAACGGGACCGATGGTCACTTCCAAAATAATATCCCCCAACGTGTTCTTACCTCCGCCGTCGAACCCTCTCACATTGATACTGTTTCTCCGGATTCTATCCGGGCTAATGTTCAGCTTCCCTAAAGTTGACAACGGACAAATATTCGCGCTCGATCCATTGTCAATCAATACCCTGGTCACGACTGACTCTTCACTCTTTACTGTAAGGTACAATGCTTTATTGTGTTCAGTTCCCTCCACCGGCAGCTCCCTATCAGAGAAGGTGATTCTATTAGACTCGAAAATTTTGCTGGTAATCTTCTCCAAGTGACACACTGAAATCTTCTCCGAACATGAGCCTCATTTAGAATCTTCATAAGAGCCTTCCGGTGCTCTTCTGAATGTATCAACAAAGATAACAGAGAAATTTGGGCCGGGGTCTTTCTTAATTGCTCAACCACCGAGTACTCTTGTGACTTCATTTTCTTAAGAAACTCTTCTGCTTCCTCTTCCGACACTGGCTTTTTCAATTGACTTTCTTTCACCGCTTTCATCTTTCTCAGCTCCTCTAGAGCAAAACACCTTCCAGATCGTGTGAGTCCATGCGTTTCATTAATTTCACCAGAAATCTCTCTTCCCTTGTAAACTACTGTTACCTTGTTATAGTTCCAAGGCACAGTCCTGGTATTTACCACTGGCATTTGCACTACTGGTTTTATGATCACTGGCTCTGCACTTGCACCCTTCACAGTCACAGTTGTCTTTGCACCTGGCACTACCACTTTCAGACTTCCCATTACTACTGGCTTTGGTTTCTCAACAATTACTTCCTCTTTCACAATTTCTTTCTCTAACTTGTCACTCGACTTTATCATCATGACGGCCTGAGATGGTTTTTGATTGCCATCACCCTGCACCAGTTCTATCATATTCGTTTCGTGGTGATTTGGCAATGGATTCTGGGTAATGTTTGGGGCCTCGGGAGCCTGCACTTCAATTCTCCTCTCATCGATAAGATCTTGAATGGCATTCTTTAATTGCCAACACTTCTCAGTATCGTGGCCCAACGTTCCCGAACAATATTCACATCTGACAGAAGAATCAAGATTTTTCGGGGGTGGGTTCGGATTTTTTGGTGCGATTGGTCTCAACATCCCCAATTCTTTCAACCTGTGGAAAAGACTGGTATATGACTCTCCGAGAGGAGTGAATGTCTTTCTTGCTTTGTTTCTCCAATCAGCGTCCGGCCTGGGTCTATTCTGGTTTCGGTAAGGTTTAGGGGTTGGGTATGTGTTTTGGGTGTGGTACACATTGTGTGGAGCTTGAGCTCTCCACACGTTGGGTGGTGGTGGTGGGTAGGCTTGTGCTTGAGGGTGGTGGTAATGTGGGACAATTGGTGGGTATGGTGGTGGTGGTGGGTTATATGGGCTTGGTGTGTTGTAGGGGTTTGGCGGGTAAGACGGTGGTGGATTATATGGAGTTGCTGGGCTTGGTGGATGTTGGCGATAGGGTCTTGGTGGGTTATAATGTGGGTTGCGACTCCAGGACCTACTTTCAATGGTTGATACTTCTTCTTTCTTCTTCTTTCCCATCACTCCTCCACTTCCACTCTGTATAGCTTGATTGGTGGCTTTGATAGCCGAAAAACTCAAAATTTTGTTTGTCTTCAAACCCTCTTCTACAAAACTTCCCATTTTCACAACTTCGTTGAAACTTTTTCCAATTGTTGACACTAGATGGCCGTAGTATGTTGGATCCAAAGCTTGCAGAAAACAATCCACCATCTCACCTTCTTTCATTGGTGGATCCACTCTAGCGGCCTGTTCCCTCCATCTAAAACCGTATTCTCTAAAGCTCTCTCCCGGCTTTTTCTCCAGCTTGGTAAGGGATAACCTGTCGGGTATGATCTCCAGATTGTACTGAAAATGACTAGCGAAAGCTTGTGCTAAATCATCCCAAACAAACCATCTTGTATGGTCCTGTCGAGTATACCATTCCAGCGCTGATCCACTCAAACTTTGGCTGAAATACGCCATCAACAATTCATCTCTACCTCCCGCGCCTCTCATCTTGCTACAATATCCTCTTAGATGAGCTACCGGATCCCCGTGTCCGTTGTACATGTCGAACTTGGGCAACTTAAATCCTGCAGGAAGCTGCACCTCAGGGAACAAACACAGGTCTTTGTAGGCTACACTTACTTGCCCTCCCGGCCCTTGCATATTGCGGAAAGCGTTCTCAAGACTCTTCACCTTTCGAGCCATCTCCTCCTGCCCGGCACTAGCTTCTATCATGGGAGCGTGAGACTCGTGTTGTCTGAAAGTAGGCTCCGGAGGGTAGTAGTGAGAATCCTGGATATGAAACATTGGTTCGCTAGAGGATTTGTGGATAACAACGGGCGGAGGTGCCACATATACAGGAGCAACTTGTGGAACCTGAGGTGGTGTTTGCTTGGCTGGAGGTGGTGGTATCTGGGAGGTGGAAGCGTAGTAGTGAGGGTAATCGGGGTAGGTGGAGGATGAGTTCAATGTTGGTGGCTCGGGGTTAGGATTGGTTGGAGGGACATATGCAGGGTTAGCAGGATAGGCTGGTAGTGGTTGACCTCTCGACCAAGCCTGGTACATTTCAGCCATCTGCTGTCTTAACTTGTACATTTCTTCTTTCATCCCGGCCACATCCACGATCTCTTCTTCGTGAGCAGGGTCTACAATGGTCGCCTCGATCTCCTGGGATACAGCCTTTGTCATCTTTTTGGATCTGGTGTTGTATGAGTGGGTAGCCAGTATGCCAGTTGCCTAGAAAATCTGGACTCACAAACATCAACACTTGTTAGTTGTTAGCGCATGAATAAGATGTAACGACTTTAAAAACAAACACATTCGCTCGAGTCGTTATGCATCATCCCGGCCGTTGCTCACTTCAATCATCTTTTCTTTTTCCGCTCTTTTGTTTTCTTTCTTTCTTTTTTCCTTTTCTTTTCTTTTCTTTTTTTTTTTTTTTTTTTTGCTTTTTCTCTTTTCTTGCTTTTTCTCTTCTCTCTTTTTTTTTTCTTTTCTTGCTTTTTCTTCTTTCTCTTTTTCCTTGCCGTTTTTATAATCACGCTCCTATTTATTTGCCTAGCGGATATGAAGAAAATGACATAAAGCAAAAGAATTGGTAACAACACTTTGTTTTCTCATTGATAATTCAAAACCTTGATTACAAAGCGATGTTTAAGAAAATAAACGATGATGCATGACCTAAGAGTACATTAATGCACCTAGTGCCCGCGAGGCATCGTTCGGCCTTGCCGCGGGCCTATATGCTAAACCCCTTTGAAGCCAATCCAGGTCGGCCATGACTTGTTGTACAAAAAACTTCACTGCAGATACAAAAGTCCTCCGAGTCATATCTTCACAAAGCTGAGTCTTTCGGGTGATATACTGGGCGATGCGAACAATCTTTTCTCTGATGACCCCTTTTTCTTGCAATAGTCGACTTATTTGCTGAGCGCGAGCATCCAAGGTGTGTTGGTTGTCCTTTTGCACTTGTTGTAGCTTCAATTCTAATCTTGCCATAGTCGTGTAGCAGTGCTCTCTTTCTTCTTCAAGATCTTTGATAATCTTGTCACCTTTGACTGCGGCTGAGATCATTTTCTTTCTAAGCTGAGCTATTTCAACATCATGCTTGCCTTGTAGCTGCCGGACCAACTTGGCTCTTTCCTCGGCGTCTTTGTCCATTTGCTTCCGAGCCTTGACTAACTCTTTTTCAGCTACGTCCAAATCAAAGCTATAGTCATTCACTTTCCGCCGGAGAATCTCAATTAACTTTTCATCTCGGGCTGAACGAACTGGGGTTTCGGACGCAATTTTCATTTGAGCTATTTGAGCCTTCAACACATCATTTTCTTTTTTCAGCTGTTTCTTTTCCCCTTCATCGGATGCTGCTTGTAAGCCACTTTCGAAATGAAGATTTCTCAGTTTATCTTCCAACAGACTGATTTTTGCCTTATATTCTTTTTCCTTGGCCGCCCATTTCAGATTTTCCTCGGATTGCTCTATCAGGTCTTGCAAGTGAGGTCTCTTTGAAAGACGTTCGTGTTCAACCCCTCGTCGGTACCATGTGGAGTACCCAGGTGATATCTCCCCTCTTGCTCTATTCGGCACACAAGTATCAATCTTCAGATTTTGGCATTCATTCCATATTTGCCGGATTTTTGCTTCCGAGAATTGCCCGTCTGGACCAATCTCCACAGCTTGCACACTGAGATCCCCATCTCTCGGAATAATCTGACACCGACCCAACTGTCGCAGGGCTCTGTATGGTGCATAGGGTTGTATACTCTTCAAACCCATGATCAAAAATGGCGATCCCTCTGTTGGCATGTATATCACCTCGTCAAGAGGTAACCAGTCATACGTCCAATCAATTTGACCGTCAGTTAGTGATCGAAGATACCCAATCCAACCTTGGACCCCCTCTGGCAACCTTACTTCCTTTGTCCTCGCATTGAACTCTTCCAAACATGTCCGATCGGCCGAACCATAGCTCGAGAATGAAGGGTGGTGACACAGATGCTCGATTATCCAGATTTGCAAGATCAAGTTACACCCCTCGAAGAAGCTAGCCCTCGCTTTGCACGCAGTCAGAGCACGATAGATATCCGCAACAATCATCGGGGCCAGAGTACAGTTTTCTTGTACTATCAGTGTGGTAGCTACCCCGGCGACTTTTATATTGATATGTCCATCTTTCCTCGGGAATACAACAACTCCAAGAAATGCCACCAAAAATGCGAACCTCCGGTGTTCTTCCCATTTTGCCCGGTTGGACTTGCAACATAGCTTGTTGGTAAGATCATTGAAACCCCCAACGTGTCCAAACCTATTGTAGATGAAGCTTAAAGAACAAAACCCGTTGGCCAGATCTTCATTATGAACATTCCGGGCAATTTTCAAAGAGTCGAGGAAATGATGTACTGTCACCGCCCTCGGAGATACCGGGTATTTTCCTTTCAGAGGAACCTCGGTCTTCCCAATGTAAAAGGCAATCTCCTCCAAAGTTGGGGTAAGTTCAAAATCCGGGAAATGAAATACGTTGTGTGCCGAATCCCAAAACGTGACCAACGCTCTAACCACATCACCTCGAGGAACTATTTCGAGTAACCCCGTAAGGCCTTTCAAGTACCTTTTGACCCAGTCTTGACCATTGGATCCCATGTCCTGCCACCATAATCTCAGCTCCAAAGGGATTTTATTTAGGGAAAATTGTTCATTCATCATCGTGCTCGTCCTGCACATTTATTAAGGTGATTTTATTTAGAAAAGGAAAAATCTTCTTTTTTCAATGCAAGTTTTCAATTTTTGAATGAAAGAAAAGGAAAATGATTTTCGAAGTGGCCATTTTTGCAAAAACAGCCTTCCGTCGTCCTTTCGGAACATTCGGCCATTTCCAAAAATAGCAATCACCTCGATTATTTAAAAAGAAAATCTTTTTGGTCTTTTTCTAAAAGTGTGGTTGGACCCGTTTAAGTGTTGCCTACGTATCCCACCTAATGGCGAGAATCAAACCTGCGTAGTTCGGTCAGATTAATTGACCAATTATTTTAAAAAAAAATGTTCCACCTATTTTTTTTTCAAATTTTCAAATTTTCGGATACCTATTTTTTACAAATCATTATTTTCACTAACTCTTATTTCTCTCTTTTTTTCCAATAATTTTTCTACCCTTGGGATTTTTGCCGGTCCGCATAATGATCAAGGACAATTAAAAATGCAACACATAATATGCTCGGTCTTAATTACCGGGTCACCTGTCCTAGACGGACCCAACCCCCGTGTTGAGTCCCCTAAGTCAAATATGATGCAAATAATCGTCCTAGACCTATGTTCAAAATCTTACGGTTTCATAGAGTGCTAGACCGTGTACCCGAGCGGACAACTCGAATCGAGGAGGGGGCTACGTACCGGTGACCCGCGGAGTCAATCGGCTTTGTAACTTATCCGGCCTCCGTTTTCTTAGTTTAAGGTGACTTTAACCGAAAGGGGAGTCTCAACCAGTAAGCACATCCCCGAGGGAGAAGAGAGAAGGGTTTTCGGCACAATTTTATATATACAGTCCACATAATATCCAAAAGCGATAAAGCACATAGCATTTTGTTCAAATCTCATAATGAAGTCAAACAAAAACGCGAACGGCAGTTCTAAGGAGCTCGAGTTCTTAAACCCCGAAATCGAAATTCAGGGTTGGATCCCCAGCAGAGTCGCCAGAGCTGTCACACCTCCCTTTTTACTACCCAACATGCGTAAGGTGTATAAATACACTTGTAGGGTATACCCCGACGCTCAATTACCCGAGACAGATAAAATAACGTAAGGGAAGGAGTTTTTCCAATTTGAGGACAATCGGTTCGGGATATATTTAGAGATTAATCAGAGTCGCCACTTGGGAATGACAATGGTGTCCCAAGTCACCGGTTAATCCCGAATCCGAGGAAATTTGACTCTTTGAAATGTCTGCGAAGCAGAGGTCCGGATAAGGAACTCTGTTAACCCGGGAGAAGGTGTTAGGCACTCCCGGATTCCATGGTTTTAGCATGGTCGCTCCACTGTCGTTCTTGACTTTTGTTTGACTCAATTATAAATTTTAACAACAAAATGTGCTTTTACGTTAAATATCATTTTTTAGGAATTTGCGGCATCGCGAAAACACGCCTCGAGCCATACCGCAACCAGTACGCCTATGACTTTTGGTGTATTTCAGCTTTACCGAGATTTGGATTTGAGTCGCACCAAGTGCACACTCGTTCGTAGGAAGGTATATTAAAATCGTGCCCTAAAGTAATGTCTATCGGCTTTTAAATCTTTTGGGAGAAGCTATGGAATTGGCTATTAGCTTTCCCGAGTCTATTTGTATTATATCATTACTAAATGGGGGCCCCGATTGTTATTCGGGCGAAGCTCGTCCCAATTAATTTTAAAATCCGGTCCTATTTTGTTAACTAAATTTGCTACATATTGTTTTTGCCTTATTCGATTTTGTAACAATAAGAATCCCGGGCCCGTGTAATTTGTTGTGGTTGGGCCTGGACTTTCCGTGGACATAACTTCGAGATCCAAGATGCCTTGGTTTTAAACCCGCTGGCCTCATTAACTTCACATTGGAGTTTAAAGATAGTTTGCATATTGAGCCAAAAACTGATAAACGTAATATGAAATAACAATAAATGCAAAGAACTATAAAGTGCGAATCAACAGGATTTAAGAATTGAAATCAGATTTGATTTTATTCATTAAAAGATGTAGAGCTATTGTACAGGATATTCTATGGTTACAACTTATCAGGAGAACCAAATTAACAGGCTACTTTTATCTACACTTCTATTGATCTAATTACTAGCCATGTTACCAGATTATTATACTAAGGAAATTTGTACAATGTTTATCACTAGAGTTATGCTAATTACTGTTTAAGGGTTAAAAATAATTCTAAGAAGACTGTCTATTATAGGAAAATCGAAGAGTAATTAAACTAATTAACTACGAATTATTTAAGACTAAATGATTAACTACACCTTTCATCACCATCAATTCATCCTACTTGAACCACTTCAATATCTAATCACTTCCTCTATTGAGTATTCATAACTGGATTTTGACCCTTAGGATTAATTGAACTATCCAAACAGAATTTAAACATTCCAATTGCAATGATCCTAGCATCTATGTCTACGTGATTTTTGAAACATGCTCATACTAATGATTTTACCAAGACTTTAACAGCATACTTAACCCAATCATGAATGACTCATTGTTTAATCTAATGTTTAAACTTATCCGCATTTTTGAATGAATCCTAATAAGTGACTGCGATTTATGAATCTACTGTGAGTGAATGATTGATGATTCAGGAACTATTTTTTAATTAACTTATGTTTTAGAGTTTTTTACCTATTTAATCTAAGTGATTTATGCTACTTACTACTACTACTATGCTATCACTACTACTAGTTATTACATGACTTTGTTTCTGTTTTTCAGTTACATATATACTACATTCTACCACAATTAAGCTACTAATACGAAAAGATAAAATGATTTAGAGCAGGAAACTTCATTCCATCAATGCATCAATACAGCTTCATTGAATAGGGTGTGTACCTGATTCAGCAAAAATGGAAGCCAATGAATTCTAAGGGAGAAGGAGTAAGCAATAACAGTGACTCAATAAGCAACGCAACAGTAAGATCCAAAGAGCCAAGTATCACAGCAACAACAGGAACGAATCAACAATGTAACAGAAGAATCCAATCCAATTTCGAGCAGAAGAACACGGCAAAAACCAATGGAAACCAGTGAGTTCTTACTGAGAAATTCCAGAAAAATCCTATTGTTCTATTGCTCTTTTATCTCTCAAGGCTTTTGTATGAATTTCAGCTTAAGTGTTTTCAGATTATTTTCCCCATCGAACCCCCCTTTTCAGCCCCTTTTAAGAGATATTTATAGCTAACCTTTAGGGCTGAATACTTGGGGAGGAAGTATGGGATTAATCCCACTTCCCCCCTCCTAAAATTATCCATCCTACACTTTAGTCCATATTTCAGTTACCAGAAACCCTTCCAGCATGTGCTGGAAGGTTTTAAAGATTCTCTTTTATGGCCTATTACTAGTATGACCTTAGGGGTTTGAGATTTTTACAGATTTCCCATTTTTAGGAGACCATTATACCCCTAAATCTCTGCAAAATTGCAGAAATCAAGAGCATGAATGTCCCTATTACCCTCCTAAGTTCTTACTAGTTACTATTTTACCTTTTCAATACCCAATTGTGCCCCTAAGAGCACTGCTGATTTACCAGCTTGCCTAGGGCAGATTTTAGCTAGTTTTGAACCTATTTAACTAATAGCCAGCCCTGGCATTAGTATTTAAGGGCTGGCCAGATTTATTTTTAAGAACTATTTCAATTTTAGCCACTTTTAAACTAATTCCAATCAATTAAGACCAATTTATTCTTAATTAAAGCTAATTGCAGGCATAGCCTGCTTTGTTATTATGTTTAAACTATTTAAAAGTTAGCCAGTCTCAAGTTGAGACTTAGCTTGGGCTATCAAAGCCATATACTGAACAGCTGGGCCCAAAACCTTTACAGGTTTGGCCACTTTGCTGTTCAGGGCTCAATATAGAGCCTGGGCTAGTCTGCATTTGCAGACATAGCCCCTTTGCACAACCAGCCACTGTTTTAAGGTAGACTGTGTGTTAGGGCTCACAGAATTGGTCAACCCTTTGCAAGATTGACCATTCTTAGGCCAATTATTAAACCTATAGCCTAATTATGATCAATTTCAGTGTTTTATCCTATTTAAAAACTAACCATTTTCATAGAACCTAGTGGTAACAGCTATAACCAATTCACCTAGGGTTCAAACAGTGTTAATCAAACACTTACACTCAACCGGAACCAGTAAAACTAAATCAGTTTCAACATGGATTGCATATTAGGACACATAAGATCAAACAAAATGTAATAATCAACCAAAACTCAGAGAAGGCAATTGATATGGTTGAATTTCAGTTGATTAATTCACATTATCTAATATTATGAGGCAAAGTATGAATTCATGTTAATTAAGACCTAATAACTACCACTTCAAGTCACATGAAAGTTTGAACAACTCAGAATCACCAAAGGTTCAGGGCACAAACACATATAAGCATAGATTCTTATGAAACAGTCAACATGGTTCAACTAACCTAAGCAGGGTAATTCATTTTTAAGTGCTACCCTAGCTTGATATATGCATGTTAAGAGTGGGGATGAAGAATAGGAAAGCCATGAAGAAGCAAAGAATAACATTCCTAAATCTAGCACAAGTGCATGACAAATGAGATGAAGATGATGACAAGAAGAACATGGAGAAACAATGAAAAGAGAAACCTAAGTCTATCATATGAGGGTAACATGAAGAGAAACAGACCCCAAATTGGCATACTCATTCATCAAATAAAACATATGAGAGATGATATGACAAGAATACTAGACTTGCACTAAAATGAACACAAATAAGACCACCAGAATGTGAGCAAAGAAGTGAACCCCAGATAACTTGATATAAGAGATGAACAAAGATAGCCAAGCTTTTACCAAGACTAAACATACGAAGATACAGAAAGAGAAACAGTAGAGATACTGTAAGCCAACAAAAAGTAACCTAATGCAAAGCTGAGTGACAATTAAACATAGTATCAGAATCAAAACATGCAAGATGACAGAAGGACTACTGAAGATTAACAAGATGAAGTATTCTAATACTAACTAAGGTTATCCAAGTCAAGTCATCAAAAATAGAGAAACAGATTCAAACAAACCAGATAAAACTTAATAACAATGACTAAACGATTAGGCATGTAAGGCATCATGAAGAGAAGAGCAATCATGCTTGTAAACCCACCAGATTAAAAGACAATATACACAGAAGATAGATAGGTATTTTAACTCACAGGCAGAACACAACGAATCAGGATAAGCATGAGAATAAACAAGATAGAGAATATTAACACTAACATGCTCAGAAACAGAATAGTAATAAAAGATAGGCATAATGAAATAAAAAGGATAAACAAGCAACAGAGCAATCACCAAGTATAAACCCTAAACTATTAGCAAGAATAAACCCTAAACTATCATGTGAAAGCAAAAATCAGAGAAGAGCATCTAAACACATGCAGAAATAGCAAACAAACAACAAAAAATCAAGCAAAGAGAAAGCATATAAGGGTCAGGGACTTAGCTTGCGGGGCCTGTCCCCCGAGCTTCCTATTCCCTTTTTCTTTTCTTTTCTTTAATCTCTCAGACCCTCCCAGACCTTTCTTCTTGTTTCCTTTTCTTCTTTATTCTTTTTCAGAGCTCTTTTTCCTTCAATCTTTTTAGAACTCTCTTTTCTTCAATTTTTCTCTGATTTTTCTTTTAGGCTCAAAGGGGGAGCCTTTTTGGATTTCGGCTTGAAGAGGGGCGTTTGGGTGAGGGTAAAGAATGATTCTTGATTGGGGTTTGAACTTGGGGTCGCCGGAGTTAGGGTTCCGACGACCCTTTTTGGGATATTCGAAACGTTCCGGTGAGATTCGAGGGGAAAGGCTAGTATGATTGGGTAGATCTCATGAAAAGGAATCGATTGGTATTGGTTTCAGGCAGTGGTTCATTGTTTGGCGATCACCGGCGAGGATTCCGATGACCGGAACTTCGGATAAGGGTTGGTTTCTTAGGGTTTCTGGGTGTTTTAAGGTGAAGAAGAAAGAAAAGAAGGCAAGGGAGTGAAGGGAATGGCCGGCGACCACCGTATAAGGTGGTGGCCGCCATGGCCGCCTAGGGTAAAGATGATGAAGAAGATGAGAGAATTGGGGAGGATTAAGGGCGGCTAGGGTTAAGCAACAGAAAGAATGAGGCGGCCGCTTCAGACAAGGCCCTTTTATAGGCCAAATATCCGATGAAATCTCGGCCGTTCGTTTGATCAAGATCTACGGTCTTAGAGAGGCGTTACTTAAACGCCGTCGTTTGATTGTTTATGAGACTAAAGTCTCTAGCCGTTGGATCAAATCACACAGACGGCTCAGATCAAATCTCCTATAATTAATTAAGACTCAAATTCAATTAAATATCCCAGCCGTTAGATCAATGAGATTGGACGGCTGGGATCAAGTCCCTTAGAGACCTGGACCGGGTCTGCTTTGGGCCTAAGGACTGGGCTGGCTATTTGGACTCACAATTGGCCCAGATTCAATTACACAGCATATATATATATATCTATTTTTTGTATTTTCTGGTTTTAATGATTTTTTATGTATTTTCTTGATTTTTATGTATTTTCTTTTATTTTTTTTTTCTTTTTCTTTTTATGGAAAAATATAAAACCTAATTTCCTACCTACTCTAATTTTCTAGTATTTTTGCAATTTTTCTGCTATTTTTCTTTATTTTTCTCCTATTTAAACTATTTTGCTAATTTTCTAATTAACTAAACTAACAAATTAATTACTACTATTTTTTTTGATTTTTTCTAATTTTTTACTTATTCAAACACACAAAAATATAACTAATTTTAAACAAAGCAAGTAATTGCACTCAAAAACATTTTATCTTAATTTTGGAATTTAAAGGCTTAGTGCAAAAATCATGTGCTCACATTTTTGACTCATATTTATGTATTCCTAATGGTTTTGACTAGATTCGATGCGCGATGAGGTCGATACGAAAGGAAAAGGCATTGCGGACTAGTCTACGACCGGTAAGAGGTCAATAGTTGGTGTATATGATAGCCTGAGTGTTTGAAACCCCGTCTTATCACATCGTGATGCTATTTAGGACATGACTAGCGTCCTATGGAAGGTGCGGGATTGGTTATGACTGGGATAGTGACTTGGTCTATCTCAAACAAGAATAATACTATATTTGCGACTGATACGCACCCTGTGTTGAATATATCTGGGCTTATTGCCGTGTTTGGTGCCTTCTGTCGATCTGTAGCATCCTCAGAGGATGAATATCATTGTGATAGCATGTTTTGTGTAATCATTGATCTCAGTCCTGTGTTTAATCACTGTTATGAAATGCTTAGTCACATTTCCTAAAGTAAATAACTAAAGTATATTCCTATTAATGAATTGAAAATTGAGAAAATAAATTGAAACTGTTATGTGACTCATATGCATATTGTGGACTGAGTATGGATCGGGATGCACGACGCAGCGAATGCTATGATTATATTGCGTTTGGGCTGAAAGAGCCCCTCCGGAGTCTGTACACACTCCCAATGAGTGCCGTTGATGTTAAATGAATCGGGCTACGCGTCATAGCGGTCATATGGATTGTATTGCATTCATGCATTGTTATTTACTTGTGCTAGCTGTTATTAGCTGTTGTTGTTGGGTTGTAGTAATATATCAGACTGTTAGTTTTAGCTTTGCTTTGTGGCATTTCATGGATTTCTTATCTTCGAACATTTTATATGCTTATTACTCACTGAGTACTTAGTGCTCACCCCTACTCCCTGCACCTTGTGTGCAGATTCAGGTACGCCGGAGGTTTAGCTGGGCAGTCTTGTTTCTAGAGTTATCAGAGTTATTGAGGTAGCTGATTGACGTTCACAGGACCTGACTACTCTTCTTATTCCAGCTTTTATTTATATATACATTTTCAGACTTGACTAGTTCGTTCAAATATTGTTATCCGGTTTTGTTTAGAAGCTCTAGACTCGTGACCCCAGATCTTTTGGGAGTATTATACCAGTTTTTGCACTTCTCAATATTTATATTCTATTATTATTGGTTTATTATTCTAAAACTATTATATTCTTCTTAAATTGTCGGTTTCGAGATTTATTGTTGATATGAGAACGACGGTTGGTCAGGCTTACCTAGCTTTAGGGTTGGGCGCCATCACGACCGGGTTTGGAATGTGACACTTTAATCAGCCGTCGTTTCTACGAAACCACCGCAATAGTATGTGGGTGTCGACGAACACCCTCTATGTTGTTTCGAAGCTCGTGGCGCGACAGAGGGAAAAAATACGAACCAGACTCCCAACACGACCATGTCGTTACATAATCGTGCATCGAGGTAGATAGGGTACAATCCCGACGAACGGAGGGACTAACTGTATTGGTTAGAAATCTGCCTAATCGACCGTCATGGTATCGACCCTGTCTCAAGCGTTCCCCAAAGCAATGGCTAACGAACCCGACTTCGTCCGATCCGTACCAATTATGAAGCTAGCGTCGAGTTTCGCCTCCTCCACGAGAGAAGCGCCACCCCCTCGACCAGATCGGCCAAGAGAGGGCCTGATGGGCGTGAAAGCCCTAACTATAAATAGGGAAGAAGAGAGTTACTTTAGTGGGGCCTCTCCAGAGAATTTTCTGGACTCAAGATTTTTTCCATTCTCTCCCTCTCTCCCAAAAAAGAAAAAGAATATCCCTCCATTTCAAGATCCTATCTAGGAGAGGAAAGAAAAACTACAATTCCCTGAACCTTCCCAAGGGGAGGCATGGCCCGTTTTCATGATCAATAAAATCTCTTGAATATTATTTCTATAGAATCTACTGTCTTGCTTCTTTAATTCTTGATTTGGTATAATTATGGTTAGTTATGATTTATCCCTTTTCATACATTTGATTGATTTGCTTAAATATTATTTGATAATATTTTAAGTCAAACAATAATTTTAACATTGTTACCATTTTATATAGTTAAAATGCTCTTCCATTAATGTAAAATGTGGCAATGCTACTGCAAATGGAGAAACTTTGAAAGTATTTGTCAAGTGCATGATTGGTCGCAACAAATAGACCAACATGGTGCTAGGGCGATACTGCCAAAGAAGGAGCAATTAGGGGTGTGCATTCGAATCGGTTTATCGATAAATCGAATCGATTATTTGTTATCGATTTATCGATATCGGTTTATCGATTTATCGATTTTGATTTCGAAATTTTCCTTATCGATTTATCGATTTCGATTTCGATTTGTCCTCTTCGGTTTATCGGTTTATCGATAAACCGATAAAACATACTAAAAAAAATTAAATATTTTTATTTTTTTTTAGATTTTTTTCTTACATTTTTTTTTTAAATTTTTTTTTTACCCTCATTCTATAACACCCTTTCCTTTACCCTAAGTCCTAACCTTATTATTTCCTCTACCACATTTCAGGAATGATCATATATAAAGCTCAAGGGAATGAAGTTCAAATTAATGAAAAACAAAATTAGTCATGATGATGTATTTTCTTCTATACCGTTGGAGTGTTGGTAGCGTACATTTGATTCCTTAATTTAGTTTAAACAATTTTTAAGTTATAAAGGATGTTCGTCTTATTTTAGCTTTTTTTTGTCCATATTAGTTAGGCGTGTTTATAACGTTATACTTTCCGTGGAATCCTGCAAATTTTCTTATTGGTGCAATCGATAAGACCCAAAAATCGACAAAATCAAAATCGAAAACTTATTGAAACGATAACGATAAGTGTATGTACAAATCGATAATCGATAAGTTATTATCAATAAAGGTTAAAATCGAATCGATAATCGAATCGATAAATCGAATGCACACCCCTAGAAATAACTTTTAACTTATTATGAACCCATATATGGATTCAATAAGTTTTTGTCAATAACTAGGTCCAGGAATTCCAAGGCAAGCTCAAATTAGACATCGATCTCAGGCTTGACACATGTTCGATCGATGTTGACACATGCTTTAAAATGAAATAATCTATAGTTGAAAATTCAACGGTGATGAAGCAGGAATTTTCCAGCCTCTTTGCATGTGCTTGCAACTCCAACGTAATCTTCACAAATAATGGAGTGTTTCCCGAAAAATTTAAAAGTAACTTGATTTAAAAGTAATTATTAAAAAATAATTAGTATAATTTTAAAAGTAATCCAGATTTAATCAAAATAAATTTGAACCAAAATACTATTTAAAATTGAAAAATTATTCCACTATAATATATTAAATTTCCAGTATAATATATTGGAGTTCTAGTATATTATACTGAGTAGTAATATATATACTAGACTTCCAACATATAATATACAAGAGTTCTAATATAATATATTAGCAGTGGCGAAACCAGAAAATTTAATAAGGGTATTCAAAATTTGAACACCATTTGCCAATGGGCTATGCAAGGGTGTTCAAAATCTATTTTTAATCAATAATAAGTAATATTTTACCTTATATGTAGTATAATTTTTTGGTGAATTCCAGCAAAGTAGCTTCGCCCCCGTATATTAGTCTAGTATAATATGTTGTAAGTTCATACACAATTGCCAAAATCTCCAGTATATGATGCTGGAATTTTTTGCGTGTTAGAATTTTAATATAATATATCAGAAGTTTATTCACAAATATAATAAATTATAATATATTTTTTAATTATCTATCCGAAAATTGACTAACTCCGTACAATTTTTACGTTTTACCTCATTATTATACTGTGTATGCTTTCCTTTATGGCCCTTTGGCAACTATTGTCATAGTACTCGGCACATAATGTCACTGTCAAGTGTCAATCCTATCAAACAAAAAAAAATCATTCTCGATTTTGTTATGTTTCAATTTATGTGAACTTATTTCCTTTTTAGTACGTATTAAAAAGAATGATCAATTTCCTTATTTGAAAATAATTTACCTTTATACAATGATTTATAGCCACACAAAATAAAGGTGCCTCATTTTACACCACAAGATCAAAAGTCTTCCCTCTTTTCTTAAATTTCGTGCCTAGTCAAATAAATTCATATAAATTGAAACGGATGGACTATAAATGTTATTTTTACTTTAATTTAACAGCTGGTATATAAATATTTCACCCACCACCACTCATTCTCTCTTTTGCACACATAACGACGTTAGGCCTTTATTTATTTAGTGCGGTTATATATTGGTATGTTTGAGTAATGTTATCAACAATATCTGCCATAGACGTCAATATATTATCATATATCATGACTATTAGGCCGAACTAGCCCTAGCTTACGGTTTCGTCAAACCTAATAATTTTTGTTCGGTTTCAATATATGTCTAGTAAAAATTATAGAATAAAATTTAATTATTAATTTAAATCCAAATAATTTAAAATAACTAAAATTTCATATGCGAAAGGTTTAAATCCTCTCTCAAAACTTAGCACCGCCATTATCATTCAATATTAACATGTTCAATAGCTTTCTCGCTATCTTCTTACACTCCTTACTTTTAGGTGATATCACTTGTGTTGGGTTTTCTAATATATTTATTTAATATATTAAATACTTAGAAAGGTGAATGGGAAATTGAGAAAAATGAAATTTTTGAGTGAAATTTCAAGTTCATCCTCCTTGGTAAATGTGCATTGTTCCATATCGGAAGCGGAACAAGTTTTTTATGGGTATATAAGCAATTGCTCTTCTTTTAACTCTTAAAGAGTTGAGAAGAAAGTAAGCCTCGCGCCGTCGTCGTCGCTCGCTCGGCTCGACTTGCTTCGGTTGCGATTTCGGTTTTGATTTCGGCTTCGGCTTCGAATTCGATCAAATAATTGATTGATTAAATTTTTAGACCAAGTTTAATTGTTTATAGTAAAACATTAACAGAAATGTTATTAAATATTTATTTTAATAACAGAATATTAATATTAAATTAAAATTTCAGTTTTCTGTTTTTGTAACAGAAATTAACTACCCATCAATTTTTCCTCTTTATTGTCGAGTAAATAGCCATTTCTATAATGTCATTTATGCTGCGACAGTGTTCGCTGAAATACTGGGGTTTGAAGTACCACTACACCAATGTGTAATTCATTCTATCCTGGGAGGAAATAATCCATAACATTGGGTACTAGGAGGGGATTAAATTCCTTAAAGAAACATTATGAATTCAGTGGGCTCGAATTAGTTTTTTATTTCATTTCTATTTATGCACATTTTTGTATGTATTTATTTATATTTTCAGAATTATTTTATAAATACAGTCTTGTAACAAGCTTAAGGAATTTAATATATTTATGTATTTGTTCTTATTGTTTCTAGAAGAGTAAAACCTTTGTGGTTTTGTACTCTATTAAAATCTACGTGATTTTAACAATTGTTTCATTCGTTTACAAAAATGACTAATAAGAATGAGAACCAAGCTGTTTCAGTGGTGACTGCTAATGCCTCAACAAGCCGAATGACTCCGGCAGCATTGGCAGCGACGGAGAAACCCGAAAAATTTTTCGGTATTGATTTCAAGCGCTGGCAACAAAAGATATTCTTCTATTTGACTACTCTAAGTCTCTAGAAGTTCATCAAGGAAGATGTTCCTGTGTTGTCTGATGAAACTCCAGAAACTGAACGCTTTCTCGTGATTGAGGCGTGGAAGCATTCAGATTTTTTATGCAAGAATTATATTCTGAGCGGGCTGGAAGATGCTTTGTATAACGTCTACAGTGGCGTAGAAACATCAAATGAACTGCGGACTACGCTTGAAAAGAAATACAAAACTGAAGATGCCGAGTTGAAAAAGTTTATTGCTGCAAAGTTTTTGGACTACAAAATGGTAGATAGCAAGTCTGTTATTACCCAAGTCCAGGAATTGCAAGTGATTATTCACGATCTCCTTGCTGAAGGTATAAATCAAATTAATATTGATGTTGAAAGTTGTAATCTTAGTATTTTTACTAATGAAAATTTCATTGAAGGTCTTGTTATCAATGAAGCATTCCAAGTAGCAGGAATGATTGAGAAGTTGCCTCCTTTGTGGAAGGACTTCAAAAACTACCTGAAACACAAACGCAAGGAGATGTCCCTTGAAGATCTCGTTGTTCGGTTAAGAATCAAAAAGGACAATAAAGCTGCTGAGAAGAGAGGTCGTGGAAACTCAACAATAATGGGAGCAAATATTGTTGACGAGAACAAAAAGAGGAAGAAGGCTTCTGGACCAAAATACAACCCAAGTAAGAAGCGGTTCAGTGGAAACTGCTACAACTGTGGAAATACCGGACACAAGTCTACGAAGTGTCGTGTTCCGAAGAAAGGTCAAGTGAACATGGTTGAAAAGCATGATGATGTTGATGACTTATGTGCCATGCTTTCTGAATGTAACTTGGTGGGCAATCCTAAAGAGTGGTGGATTGATTCTGGAGCCATTCGCCATGTTTGTGTTGTTAGAGAAGTGTTTTCTACTTATGCTCCTGTTGGATCCGATTCGACAATTTCTATGCGAAATGCTTCAAAGGCCAAGATTGAAGGATGCGGGAAGATATTTCTAAAAATGACTTCCGGCAAAGTGGTGACTTTGAACAACGTCCTTCATGTTCCCGAGATTAGGAAGAATTTAGTCTTTACTCGACTTCTTGTTAAGAATGGTTCAAAATGTGATTTTTTTTCCGATAAGGTTGTAATAAGTAAGAATGAAATGTTTGTAGGAAAATATTACCTTACCGAGGGCCTTTTCAAGCTGAATGTAATGGTGATTGAAAATAATAATAAAATTTCAGCTTCGTCTTACTTGCTTGAGTCAAATGAATTATGGCATATACGTTTGGGTCATGTCAATTATAAAACCTTACGGAAAATAATTAATTTGAAAGTATAGCCTAAATTTAAATGTTACAAATCAAAATGTCAAGTATGTGTGGAATCCAAGTATGTTAAACATCCTTATAAGTCGGTTGAAAGGAATTCAAATCCTTTAGACTTAATTCACACAGATATTTGTGACATGAAGTCAATACCATCTCGCGGTGGAAAGAAGTATTTCATAACTTTTATTGGCGATAGTACTCGATATTGCTATCTTTACTTACTTAATAGTAAAGATGAAGCAATAGATGCATTCAAGCAATACAAAAATAAAGTTGAAAGTTAAAACAGAACTTAACTGGAAAATTAAAATGATAAGAAGTGATAGGGGTGGTGAATATGAATCTCCTTTTGAACAAATATGTTTAGAATATGGAACTATTCATCAAACAACGGCCCCTTACACGCCCCAATCTAATGAGATTGCAGAAAGAAAGAATTATTCATTAAAGGAGATGATGAACGCATTATTGATAAGTTCTGGTTTGCCACAGAACTTGTGAGGGGAAGTAGTTTTTACGGCTAACCAAATATTAAATAGAGTACCCCATAGCAAAATACAATCCATTCCATATGAAAAATGGAAAGAAAAGAAGCCCAACTTGAATTATTTTAAAGTGTGGGGGTATTTGGTAAAAGTGCAAGTTCCTAAACCCAAAAGGGTAAAAATAAAATCGAAAACCGTTGATTGTGTTTTCATAGGATATGCGACTAATAGTAAAGCATATAGATTTCTGGTTCATAAATTAGAAAATCTCGACATTCATAATAATACGGTTATTGATAACAAATATAAGGCAAGACTTGTGGTCAAAGGCAAATGCTTTACTCTCCAGTTGGGTTCTAAATGGATTAAGAGGAAAATGAAAGATGATGGCACTATTGACAAATATAAGGCAAGACTTGTGGTCAAAGGGTATAGACAACAAGAATGTCTTGATTATTTTGATACATACTCTCCAGTTACAAGAATTACGTTCATACGAATGTTAGTAGCGTTAGCTGCAGTTTATGGTTTTGAAATTCATCAAATGGATGTTAAGACGACCTTTTTAAATGGAGAGTTGGAGGAAGAAATCTACATGGAACAACCAGAAGGGTTTGTGATTCCAGGTAAAGAAAAGAAGGTCTGTAGACTTGTTAAGTCCCTTTACGGATTAAAACAAGCACCCAAACAATGACATAAAATATTTGACCAAACAATGTTGTCAAATGGGTTTAAGATAAATGAATGTGATAAATATGTGTACATTAAAAATGTTCGAAATCATATAGTCATTGTTTGCTTATATGTGGATGATATGCTCATAATGAGTAATGACATTGCCAATAGAAATGCTACTAGGCGTATGCTAACTAGCAAGTTTGATATGAAAGACTTGGGAGTTGCCGATTTAATTCTGGGAATTAAGATCCATAAGACTTCTCAAGGTCTGGCGTTGTCATAATCTCATTAAATCAAGACAGTACTTGAAAAATTCAAGCACTTGGGCTTTAAAGTTGCAAATACTCCAATTGACGTGATCTTGCATTAGCAAAGAACAAAGGCCAAAGCATATCACAATTGGATTATGCTCGTGTGTTGGGTTGCTTAATGTACATCATGAATTGTAGACGACCAGATATAGCATGTGCTATTAGTAAATTGAGTCGATATACGAGTAATCCAGGTCAATCTCATTGGATGGCCATGAAACGAGTTTTGGGGTACTTAGTACATACCCAGGACTTTGCTTTGCACTACAGTAAATATTCTGCGGTCATTGAGGGATACTATGATGCAAATTGGATCACCGGATCAACTGATTCCAAGTTCACAAGTGGATATATATTCACCATCGGTGGAGGAGCAGTTTCTTGAAAGTCATCCAAATAAACTTGTATTGCCCGCTCTCCAATAGAGGCTGAGTTCATAGCCTTGGATAAAGCCGGTGAAGAAGCCTGAATGGCTCCGGAATTTCTTGGAAGATATTCCATTTTGGCCCAAACCCTTGGCACCAATA
The DNA here is from genome assembly GCA_032618575.1 of Nicotiana noctiflora. Taxonomy (NCBI): domain Eukaryota; kingdom Viridiplantae; phylum Streptophyta; class Magnoliopsida; order Solanales; family Solanaceae; genus Nicotiana; species Nicotiana noctiflora. The sequence goes on from JASVEL010011820.1 coordinate 110,529, forward strand.
TGCATACACTGCGATAGTCAAGCGGCAATTGGAAGGGCTGGGAGCGTTATATATAACGGTAAATCTCGTCATATACGACGAAGACATAAAACCGTTAGACAATTACTCTATAGAGGAATGATCACGATTGACTACGTAAAGTCAAGTGATAATGTGGCGGGTCCACTTACAAAAGTCCTAACTAAAGATGTAATTAGAAATCATCAAGGGGAATGGGACTGTGGCCGAGAACGAGTCATAGTGGCGGTAACTCTACCTAGAAGATTGGAGATCCCAAGATCTAGGTTTAAGGAGATCAAACAAAGTAATTTATGATGGTTCAACATTGTCAAATAAACTTTTGGTCCATTCTCGTATAAGACAATGTTCAGTACCAAGGATAAAACATTAAGGCTTTTTAATGATTTCTAAATTTGATACGAGGTATATCAAATAATGTATCTACGGATGACACATTTAGGAATTACCTATGTAAGTGTGAAGTGTTAGCCGCTTCAAGGAGAACTCTGTAAGGCCAGTTCTCTACGCACTTATGAAACCATGCGGTATTCAACAATGAGAACCAACGACGATTAAGGGTTGGTTGTGGGACTTGTGGTTGTCTAGGTATACACTAAAGTTCGAAGGTACAAAGATATTAAATCTACCGATTGATCGAGTATATCCGACATAAGATCACTACGGAAAGTTCAAAGGAAAACCTACTTATCCAGATGCAATTAATCCTTACTTGTGAATCACACAATTTTTCATGCATACTTGCGTGATATAGACATTCTCCATTCATGTGGGGGATTGTTGGATTTTTTAAATATTTAATTAATATATTAAATACTTAAAAGAGGGTGAATGGAAAATGGAGGGAAATAAAATTTTTGAGTGAAATTTCAAGTTCCCCCTCATTGGTAAATAGGCATTATCCCATATCGGAAGAGGAATAGTTTTTTTATGGGAATATAAACAATTGCTCTTCTTCTAGCTCTTAAAGAGTTGAGAAGAAAGCAAGCCTCGCGCCATCGTCGTCGTCGTCACTCGCTTGGCTCAGCTTCGGCTTCGACTTCGGATTCGGATTCAGATTTGGATTTTGATTTGGATTTGGTCAAATGATCGATTGATTGCTTAAATTTTTGGACCAAATTTATTTGTTAATTGTAAAATATTAACAGAAATGTTATTAAAAATTTATTTTAATAACATCATATTAATATTAAATAAATATTAATATTAAATTCAAATTTCAGTTTTATGTTTTTGTAACAGAAAATTATCTACCCATCAATTTTTTCTCTTTATTTTTCCTCTTTATTGTTGAGTAAATAGCCATTTATGCAATGACATATATGTTGCGGCAGTTTTGCAGAAATAACAATTCTGAAGAGTAACACCTTTTCAGATTCCAGCCCAACTTTTGACTATAAGCTCAGAATTTCACTAAGAATTTTCTGAGTTTCTCCTCCTTTCTTCTCCATACTTTTAGCATCAAACAAAGCAAAAGTAAGTGTGATTTGCTACCAAACTTTATGTTCACTGAAACACTGGGGTTTGAAGTACCACTACACCAGTTTGTAATTCGTTCTATCCTGGGAGAAAATGGATTAAATTCTTTAAGGAAACACTGTGAATTCAGTGTGCTCGAATTGATTTTTTCTTTCATTTTTGTTTATGCACATTTTTATTTGTATTTATTTATATTTTCAAAATTATTTTACAAATACAATCTTGTAACAACTTGACTGGAAACAACTGTCAACTCTAATTACTCAAAATTAACCAACACATGCCAGTATATGCACAATAATACACTTGATGATACAGACATGAATTTAACTGAATCTATTGCTTTAACTTGATTTTTATATGCATAAGCAAAAAAGATTAAACGCAAATACGACTAAATTCATGCTAAATTCACTAACTTTAGATCCTAAATTCACTTGTTGCGAAGAGTCATCATAAACCAAGAAGTCGACCACCGATTTCATCAAGACCTTGGCTTTCTCAGAGGTTTGGTTATATAAATGGAAAACATGATCCTCCCCTTCTATCTCCTCCATCTCAACTTCACCTTTCCACCCACTTTTCTTCAGGTTCTCGTAATAAGTCCAAGCCCTGTCCCTCAAAAAATCTTTACCTGCAGTACAAACTAAAACCTTGGAGCAATTCAACTTCGACAACAACATAGGATGAGCTGCCGGATTGAATCTTGGATCATAAATCCCTGTTGTTTTTGGGCATAAATAAGTCCAAAGTGTATCGGGCTTATCATTACCAAAATATGGATCAATTAGTGCCACTCCAACTATGGAAGGGGAAAAATGACTTTCCTCACTTACACGAACCATCATGTTATGAGCAATATTAGCTCCTGCGCTATCACCAGCCAAATAAGCTCGTGAAAAATCTGCACGTTCTTTGAGCCATGGATCTGTCCTTTGCTCAACCCATTTCATTACAGCCCAAGAATCATCATAACAAATTGGGATTGAGTACTCTGGTGCTAATCTGTAATTAGTGGATACAGCAACTGCATTACTCTCAGCTGTTAGTTTGTGGAGGTAACTATCATACATGGGAGTAGAAGATGACCCAGTACAGAATCCGCCCCCGTGGATGTAAATAAGCAGAGCAAATTTCTGGTTTTTTCCACTGATTTTAGGAAGGTAAAGACGTGCTGATACGTTTTGTTCAGGCAAAATGGTTACATCTTTGGATTGGACTCCTGTTTCGGGATTGAATGATGGAGGGACAAACTTTTCCTCTTGATATCTGTGAATAGTTCCATCAGGATCAACCTTAAAAAAGGGAAAAAAGTTCTGAGCTTTACCTGCAAGGGTCGGATTGATATATAGGCAAATAATCAGTAATGATAAAGGAAAACGAAGAAGAGTGAGATTTTGCGCCATTGTGTTATTAAAGGAGATGAGCGAACGGGCCATCCAATTGCAGTAGATTTGTTTGAACTTGTTTTTGAGGACCAATATTAAATGTTTGTGTGTGATGGAATAATAGCGTGGCAGATTTGGCACCGCCTATCATTAAAGGAAAAAAAAATTAAATATCTATATTAAAGAGTTTTTAATATTATAACTAATTCGTTTTAAAAACATGTCATATAAAATAAAATGGCTATTCATAAAGGTTCCAAGTTGTTGTGTGAGGTAAGGAGGGTGCAGGTTGCCACTAGCCAATAGCGCATGCTCTTCACTAGATCTGAAACTTTTCTTATTAAATTGGAGTAAATTGCACCTTTATCTCAGAAACAGAAGATCTGTTTAAGATATCAAGCATTCCTTTTAATACTAATTCCTACCCATTGAACCTTTTTCTCTTTAGAATCTTCACCGTCACGAAGTGATTAGTGCGAATCATAATCACGTGAGCATATCAAAATCATAAGTCTAATAGTATGTGTACCAAAGCAAGAATAGGAACCAAAGTAATGTGTTTTTTAAAATTAGTAACAGAAGTAGGTTAAAAAAAAAAAAAAACGTAAGTATATACAACGCCACTTATTATGGCGTTGAACGTGTGTTCAGAAATATTTATGTTCAACGCTACTTATTGTGGCGTTGTACCAACACCTATTAATTTTTTTAGTTGCTCATTCGTTTTATTTGATTCGTATGCGACAAAAACTCCAAATATTTAAACACAAACAAAAACATAATATTTAACTTAAACTTAAATTACTAGAACACAAACACAAACATAAATTAATAAGAAAGACAAACATACAAATGAACTAAACATAATAAGAAAGACAAACATACAAATGAACTAAACATATAGTAGGAATTATTTAGTCCCTACTTACATTTATTCTATGTTCTAACCACTTAAATCATTCAAGCAATTGTTCTTTTTCGTCTTCTAACTCTTTTACTCTCGCCTTAAGCTCCGAAATTTCCTGTTTATTTTTTTGGTTTTCTCCCGTAGCTGATGCCAATTTCCATTCTGCTCTCAGTTTTTTATTCTTTTCTTCCCTCACCTCGTTCCTGAGTTCTATCCCTCTTATATTGCTATTGTAGCTGCTTTCTGCTTAGGCTAACCACATATTATGCAGATTAAGCATTCGTTCTCTGTAGTTTGCTTGGAGACATTGTTCCTCAGCCCATTCATTGAACTCACACATTGGTTCATTCGGATTTTTGTAGCAATCCATCTGGTTCATGCACATCCAATACTTACGTCCAACATCATCACCTTCCCAACATGTTTGTTGCACACATTTTTTTCCACAGTAACACACTGGTGTACCATATTGAGCCATTTAGTTTTACTTTGGAAAAATCAAAGTTTTGAAGAAATATTCTGGTTTAGTAATTTTTTTGAGCGTATGTGATGAACGAAATGAGCTTTGTATTTATAGATGAGTGAATGAACATACAACGCCACTTCTTATGGCGTTGTATGCACAACGCCAATTTTAATGGCGTTGTATGGTACCTACACGGCCAGCTTTTACAGTCACTTTATGTCATTGATAGGTCTACTTTATGTCATTGATCGGTCTACTTTATGTCATTGATATGTCTACTTTATGTCATTGATATATCTACTTTATGTCATTATTTTCAGTCACTTTATGCCAGCTTTTTCAGTCACTTTATGACTACTTTAATACTTTATGTCATTGATAGGTCCCCGCAAGAAAATTCTGGAAAACGAGCTCCACTAGTTATTTTGAATAGACCATAACTTCATTACGGAGATCCAAATTACAATTTATTTAGCTTTCTGCAAAGTAGACATGAAGGTCTACAACTTTCGTGTTTTGAAGTTTTCCTAATTCCTTATAGATCAAAAGGTATAGGCCTTCGAATTAACGTCTACAACATTAATCAAAAACATAATTTTATTTCATAACTAAACCAAAATACACATTAGAAATAAACCAAAATTACACATTACATATTATTACAACTCATACATTGTTAGGTAAACTAGAAGAACACCCACCCCGAGCTTGATTACTATTGCCATACAAAGGATATTTTCTACGGTCGTGTCCAGGTTGCGAACATATACCACATTTTCGCGTATAAACTGTATCACTAACATCCATTTGGTTTCGTATACGTGATCTCTTCTTCACCTGAACCTTACGCAAAAACGACTTGTTACACACCATTTTAAATGGTGCAGGAGGCCAATAATGCTCAGCGCCCAGTGGTTGCAACTGACTACTATATGTGTTTACGTACTTAGAAATGCTATATTGTTGATCAACATAGTTTCTTGCACCTAAACTAACATGTTGAAGGCACTTGATTGCATGTGAGCAAGGCATGTGGTAGATGGACCATTTTCCACAAGAGCATAACCTTGCAGCTTCATTCACAGTATGCACATTATTACCCCGATCTTGATGGATAGGAGTGCGAACTTCAAACACATTCCTGTCATTATCATACTGCAAATATGAATGCTACTGTGCTCGCCGTCCGTATTTCTCAAATCTCGCCATTGGCACATGCATAAATTCAACACCACGTTCCATCAAAGACGTTGCAGCCGCAGATCTCTGAACAAACCTCTCTGCCATCTGCTTGAATGACATCCGCACCATGGCTGTAACAGGCAATCCTCTAGCCGACTTCAATAACCAGTTGAAAGACTCTGACACATTTGTAGTCAGAGTTCCCCAACGTCTACCAGCATCCGCATGCAAAGTCCATTTTTCAGGGTCATGTCGCATTAACCAACGATAAGTTGCCTCGTCCAGTTGCCTGATATATTCCATGTGCCTCCGGAATTTATGTTGTTGATGATCTGTTGCTGCCATCCACATCAAATCATGCAAAGCTTTACTTGGAAATACCTTATGGAAATTGGCTTTCAAATGCCTAACACAATAACGATGATAGGCATTCGGTTCTTGCCATGCAGGCAAGTTCTCAACAGAACTTAAGATGCCACCGTGCCGATCAGAGATTAGACATATACCAGAACGTTGTTTCACAACGTGCTCTTTCAAATGGTTCAAAAAGAGCGTCCATGTCTCTTGGCTTTCATTGGCACAAATAACAAATGCCAGAGGAAATATCTGTCCATTAGCATCTACTGCCACAGATATTAATAGTTTGATATCGTACTTTCTATAGACATGAGTGCCGTCTATGGATATTATAGGACGACAATGCAGAAAACCATCAATTGCTGGCTTAAATGCCCAGAACACATAATTGAATATATATTCTGACATACCTACACTTCGCTCAAGCTTCCACTCAATAACCGTCCCGGGGTTGAAATGCTGCAATGCAGCCATGTATCTAGGCAGATCTGCAAATGACTTATCCCAGTTACCATACACTATTTCAAACACTCGTTTGCGTCCGCGAAATGCCTTTCTTTTAGTTATGGTATGGCCATATTCCTGCTGGACAGATGTAATACAGTCTTTGATTTTATACCTTATGGACTGTTCAACGTGTAGAATAAGAACAAGAGAAATTAAGTCAATATCTAAATTAAAGTGATTCCCGTTGAATGTGTCCATTTCGCATGTATGGGTGGGAATGTATTTACCCACTTTCCACATACCTGTCTTCTTCTTTGTCGTACGCATCATCCAATTACATGGCCAAAACCACCTGCGATAAATGACCTTGTATACCATTGGACTTGACTCCGCTACCAGCATCTCATGACAGTCTTTTACGTTGTGCATTTTACAAGCCCTTGTTAGGCGCACTTTATCAGGAAAAAAGCATCCCCTTTGCAAGCACCGTTGGTCTAGATTCATCCCACATTGCAGTCCGGATTTCATCAAAATCCCGTGTGAGAGCTTCCACATCCGGCATGGTTGCTAAATTGTCAATGTAAGGAATCTCTCTTGAATTAAACGACACTTCAGACTCATACACTTTTTGACTTGGGGGGTCTCTGTTCAAACCAGGTTCTTCCTCATCATCCTCAGCATCACCATCCTCACAATCAAAAGGTGTCTCATCACCGGATTCATCCGCATTATTGTCGTAGTCACTGTTCTCTTCATCACTTTGTGCATCTGCCAGGTCCCGATGTAATACATCATTTTCGGGCAATTGTGTGAGTTCAACTTGCTCATCTTCATTGCAAAATCAAAAGAAATATGATGAAATCCCATGTTTTATATATGATTTTCCTAATTCACATAAATCACTTAACTTACAAGTCATAATGTGATGAAATTCCAAGCTGGACATGACTACCGGATGGGCCACTTGTTTAATTCATATCTGGCCGGTACCCCCTATTAAATATTCGAGTGTTACTATTAAATCAATTTAATAAATATATACTTAATTATCACAAATGATAACTAAAATTTACCAGTCGTCTTGTGAGTTATGGAAAGCAGGCGGTGATAAGTTTAAATCGAAAGCTGTTCCATAATAACCGCCCGATGATTGGGGGTTATCTATACTATGCACAAGCTCATTTTTAGGGACGTCTTCCACCTTCACGTACATCTCCAGCATTGTGATTACAAGAAAATCATGACATTCGTCCGGAGTCCTCAAAAAATCACACAAAGTTTCATCATCGTCGATGTTAAACTCAGAGTAAAAAACAACCCCTTGTGGAGTGACGGAATACAGATATCTTCCGGTAACTTTAAGTATGATGGAACGTTTCCTCACATTCATTTTTTTGCATAAAAACGATATCAATGTATCGTACTCCATTGTCAATGGCAATTTAACATGACATTGGGCGGGCAAACTGTAGCTGACAGAGTTATTCTCCATCATAATCTCACCACCCCAATATAAAGAAGTTCTTATCCTTCGCTCTTCAGACATAATGAAGAAATGCTGTAGAACTTAGGAATAATAGAGCAAGAAGAGAAATAGAGAACGAAGAGTGTTATAAATTGTTTAAATGTATATGATACTAACATAACACCTCTTTATATAGAAAATCAAGAGCCGGGGGTTGTGATACAACGCCAAAATAGTTGGCATTGTACTATTCAATAATTGAAAAGTGTACAACGCCAGGTAAAGAGGCGTTGTACAGGTACTGACACATACAACGCCACTTAAAGTGGCGTTGTGCACTAACGGAGCCGTTACCGTTAGTGTACAACGCCACTTTAAGTGGCATTGTATATAGTTATGTCATTTTTTAAAAAAAACCTAAAAATGTTACTAATTTTAATAAAAATAATACTTTGGTTCCGGATTCACCAAAGCAAATGATAGCCTACTGCCTAAAAGGAAATAGACATAAAATAAAGTATAAGGGAGACTCTAGTTGTTGCGGGACGGCTCAAAAGGGCAACTCACAAGGAAGTCTCAAGCTGGGGAAATCAATCTACGCGCCCAATTGATAGCCAGATGCACATGCCTCAAATCCTCTACAATCAAGTACAGAAGTGTTGCGTGAGTACATAAAAATTTGTACCTAGTAAATATCTAGTCTAATATGGAAGAAGCAGCGAGAAGGGGTTGACTCCGACACTTACTAGGGCCAACAATATAATAATGTGATTCTAAATAAGCATGATATACAAAACTAGAAATAAACTCAGATCAAGAAAAAACTAACAGTTCTTCCATCAAATTTAAAAACACAAAACACTTCCTTAATTTGAAACAAATGATCTCTATACCAATTAATAAAATGGCTTTCGGTTCTATTATCACACACCAAATTTCATCGAAGACGTTCAGCGTGATCCAACATAAATGTAAATTGTGCGTTGTCGAGGATCGAACGATGCAAACCATAGATGCATATTACCCCGCTCACAAATTATACGTGTGAGTGGTCAAATATAAATCAAGAAATTACCCCGCTCGCAAATCATACATGCGACACAGTGAAAATATCAATTTATAAATAAATCATAACACTTTTCTTGATTCTTTTAGAAATACAAACATTTCAACATGAAGCTTTCAAATCCTTGAAAATTCTTAACTTTGTACCATCTATCACAATAACAAATATAATCAAGTAACGGTATCATCGAGCATGGTGTGAACCTAAAACTACCTAGATGTAATAAGGAATAGTAGCTATGTACGGGCTCTCGTCACTTCGTGCGTACGTGACTCCCACAATTAATCACATATTAATTACTCACCTAGGGAAAATTTCCCTCTTATAAGGTTAGAAAAAAGACTTACCTCGCCTCAAAGCCTACTTCCAAACTCAAAAATGCGCTCAAACCCTCAAATCAGAGATGAAAAATCCAAAACTATTCAAATAGTGTAAAAGTTAATCATTATAGGTTCAAAAGTTCATATTCTAACTATTAAAATGATTAACCAACCCCAAAAGGCAAGATTCCTAAAATTCACCTCTGGGTCCAAGTGCCTGTACTCCGAAATTTTTTGAAGGAATTTGTTGCCCATGACCTAAGGAACATAAATATATGATTATCACTAAGTTTCATGATCAATTTCGTGGTGAAAATTTCATTCTTGTCAAACCTTAGGTTTTTCATCTTACCCCTGATTTCTACCAATTTTCTTGTTGGAATCTACCCAAAATCTAAGTATTGGACTCAAAATAGGTAGAAAGTACTTACTTCCAAAAGATAGGTGGAAATCCCTATCAGGAAGCTCCAATAATCACCCAAAGAGTTAGAGAAAATGGGTGAAAATGGCTTAACTCTCGTATTAACCGAACTCACTGCCCCAACGATTTTCACACCTGCAGTCCATAGGGCGCACATTCGGATCAACTTCTGCGGACCAGGTGTCTGCTTATGCGAATTGGCCGGGCCGACTAGGACCGCGCCTGCGGACGAATTCCCACTTCTGCATAGAGGGAACCGCATCTGCGAAACCTGGCTGACAATCCTTGGATCGCATTTGCAAGGCTTGGCTCGCACATGTGGTTACACCAGAACTGGTGCACCAACACCCATGTTGAGTTTCTAATTTAACTCGCATATCGTTCGAACGGCACCCGAGGCCCCAAGGTCCCGTCCAACATACCAACAAGTTTGGAATTATAAAATGGACTTGCTAGAACTCACGGAACATCTTAAATAACATTAGAAATAAGAATCACACTCTAAAACCAATTTACTCAAACATAAGAACATCAAGTTCTTCAATTTACTTCCAATACGCCGAAACGTACTTATATTATTCGGAATGACACCAAATTTTGCGTGCAAGTCTTAAATGACATTACAAAATTATTCCTAGCTTTAAAATTCTGTGTGGACCTCGATATCATCAAAATCCACTTCGAACCAAATTTAAAGAACTAAAAAGTTTCAAGAACCAACTTTTACTATTAGGTGCCAAAACGTTCTAGGGTCATCCAAAACCATATCAGAACATATGCCCAGGTCCGAAATTATAATACGAACCCGTTAGAACCTTCAAATCCCAATTCCGAGGTCGTTTATATTCAAAATATTGACCAAAGTTAAACTTGGCATTTTAAGCCAACCTTAAGGAACCAAGTGTTCCGATTTCGATCCAAACTCTTACAAATCCTAAAAGAATCATTCCCATAAGTCATAAATCACTAAAAACAAGTACGGAAAGTCTTATTTAGGAGAAAAGGGATTTTAGAAAGCAAAACGACTGGTCGGATCGTTGCATTCACGATAGCGTTTTACTTCTTATTAGTTATCGTTCATCTCTTACTTTGTGCTTTTTTTTGCTATGAATCTCATAGTACTTGGGACATAATTCAATTTGTCAACATCAGTCCATATCTTCTCTTAACATATTGATAACGAAAAAAGGGCCAGATATACCCCTCTACTTTCAAATATAGTTTTCTTGTATCATTCATTATACCATTGGGTCATTCATACCTCTACCGTCATATTTTGTAGCATTTTTGCCCTTAATTTGGACGGAGTGCCACATGGCAGCTCCTGAATAAAACTTTCCATTTAATATTAAACCCGACCGGCTACCCACTTAAACCCCTAACCCGACCCACCTTAAATCTACGAAAACGTATCCCCAAATCCTAATAAAAAATGCAACTTGCTGCAAAACATAACCTCTCTCCTCATTAAAAGAGATCCTCAAATCCCAAAACTAGGGTTCCTCATATTTCCATTTTGTGGGTTCTTTTAGTTCGTATATGCGTTTCTTAAGTCTCTGTTATCTTATTTTTTTTTTAATTTTCTTTGGCTTTAATCTGCAAAGAAGTTGATAATGTCAGAAAGTAGCTGCTCGTCCAAGAGGAACTGTCATTGCGATAAAATTGCTCACTTATTCACTTCAAAAACTTCTTTTAAAGGAAAAGGTGAAGACTATGGAGGCTATAAAAAATTCCCAAGTGAACAAAGAAAGGGAATAAGAAGATAAATTTATGAATTTGAAGATGTTTATTATGATTTATTATGCGATGTTTGTTGGATTTATTACCGCATTGTTGTTGAAGTAATGTAGTTTGTTAGGTTGTATGAATTCTCAAGTCTTTGTAATATTAGTTTGAGGCTGTTTTAATTTGTGTTTTGCACCCGTTTAATCAATGTTTGAAGGTTGTGTTTGAGGCTATTTTGACCGTGTGTTTTGAGGCTGTTTAGAATTACTCAATTCTTTTTTTTTTGAGTTTAATCCTCTTCTTCCATGGTCCATTGTATTTATGACAGCATATGCTTATGTAACCATAAACTTTGAGGTTCTTTAGAAGATTAATAAAGAATTTGACTATTAATATTTTAAAAAATAAGTTTAATTGCGTTCCTTTATAAGGTGACTTAGTTTTCACGTAAATCTTATAAGAGCAAGCTATTGTACGTGATAAGTGTTATCTAGTAATTACTCAATGAGCAGTGGTATGGACTATCAAGAGTTTACATATATAGGAATGTTTTGGTTGATAATCTCTAGTTTAAATTCGTGTGGGATTGTGTGCTGGATATTAGGACACTGCTTGGAGAAGGCTATATGTACATGGAGAAGGAGAAGTTAGAACATAGATGTGAAGCATGGATATATATATATTTTTGAAACATTTGTGCATTCTAAATCTTATACTAAGTTTGGTTTGAAAAAGTTAAAATAATTTGAATGACTAGAAGTTACCTTGTCACAGCCTCATGCATTGTGATTTGGCTCTCCACAATTACTACAAGTCATTACTCAAATGTTGGCTATGTTTTGAAGATTGATAAATGAACATAAGGAGAAGGACCTGGTCCATCTTGAGAAATACAATTTAGTCATAACCATCACACATGGAAGGCACGAGACGAAGATATATACTGAAGCGTATGAAATAAATATCTTCTAAAGATAATCGAAAAGGTTGCATTGAGTTCTAAGAGGAATAGTCCTCTTAAGATAAGAGAACACAATCCTAAGTCAGGATAAGGATGAGAGTTCGTAGTAGTTAAGGACTAAAGTTGACAAAGGGATAAGCGACGGAGTCTTGATCAAACTCTAACTGCTAATCTATTTAATTAACTCAGTTGTTCTCTTTTACATGTAATGCACATAAGCAGAAGTAAAGCATATTTGAGAGAAAACAGAATCGAGTATGTTTTGCAAGCAATATATGCGATATACAAGTGTGCACATCTGAAGCTACATGAACTAAGATAAAAGAACCAGTTTCATCAGTGTGTTTATTCAAAGTCTAGTTCAATTGTAGTAGGTTTTCATATTGTACCTTTAAGCTTTTATAGAAATAATTGTAATAGGTGCATTGAGTATTCAAGTTAGAGTTAACTTAAAAGTGTGGCAACAGTTGAGGCTGTGTGACATACTGGGATTAGAGTTAATCCTTAGGTTTACAAAGTATTTTTGTAAATGTAGTTTTTTGGCTTAGTGATTTTAGTGGAGTTTCGGAAAATCCTACTGAGTAGTAGGTCGTTGTTTTTTTACCTTTTCAGCCAGGTTTTTTCCATGTAAAATATCTGTGTACTTTACTTTCAGCATTTATTGTTCCGCAAACTGCTGTAGTTAGAACACCTAGTTCTTCTAGTGCGAAAATTAGGTACCACACAAATCACCCCCCCCCTTGTGTGGTATTGACGTATAGAACATCAATTGGTATCAGAGCGGGTTATCCTTGAAGAGGTTAACACCTTAGGAAAGATCAACATGAGTGCTCCATCTGGGAACTGGGAAGGGCAATCCACTGCTAGGCCTCCTCTCTTCAATGGCCTCTACTACTCTTGGTGGAAAAATAGAATGAGGTATCACATCATGGGAGAAGATTATGAGCTTTAGGATATCATCACTGATGGTCCTTTAGCTACAACTAAGAAGAATGCTAAAGGAGTAGATGTTCCATATACAAGAGTAGATTGTACTGTTGAGGATCTAAGGAAATGTGAGAAAAATGCTAAAGCCAGGAAATGGTTGGTATATGGATAGGGTCCTGATGAGTACAGCAGGATTCAAGGTTGTGCTACTGCCAAAAAGATATGGGACACTCTACAAGTGGCTCATGAAGGAACACCTCAGGTAAAGAGATCAAGAGGAACTCTACTATATTTTGAATATGAAAACTTTACTATGAAGAAAGGAGAAACTATTCAAGAAATGTATACCAGGTTTACTACACTGACAAATGAACTGGGGTCTCTTGGAAAGATTATTCTGGAGGAAGACACGGTGGAGAAAATCCTAACTAGGGTTCTGCCAATCTTCTGGGAAAGCAAAATTACTACTATTCAAGCATCAAAGGACATTGCTACTCTAAAGTTAGATGAACTAATTGGAAATCTCACTGCCTATGAACTAAGAAGGCAAACAATAAAAATGGATGCTCCAAAGAAAGAAAGAAGTCTGGCTCTCATAATTTTAGAAGGATCAGATCTTGAAGATGAGGAAATGGCTTTGATAACTAGAGATTTCAAGAAATTCCTTATGAGAGGAAAGCGTACTTCAAAAGGTACAACATTCAGCAAATCTAGAGCTCCTAAGAAACAAACCAATGAAGGTTGCTACAAGTGTGGGAAGACTGATCACCACATCAGAAATTACCCACAATGGGAGATTGCATGGAAGAAAGAAAGAGATGAAAGAAGAAACAAGAAGAAGGAATATGTTCAACCAAGAAGGAACAAGGGATCAACCAAAGCCATGGTTGCTGCATGGGGAGAAACATTAAATGAGGAGTCTGAAAATGAAACTGAAAATGAGCAACCTCTTATGGCCATCAGAGACTCAGAAGATGAACATGAGGTAAGTATTCTACACCTTAAAGAAAAGATAAAATTTTTATTCAAAGAAAAACTGGCTGACTTGCTGATGGACTTCATAGATGAGTCTGAAATATTAAACAGTGAGAAAAATGTTCTGTCCAAAGAATGTGTTATCCTAGAAGAAAAATGTAAAAGACTAGAGTCTAGGGCTGATAAGAGTAATAACATAAGTACCGAGTTGAAGAACCAGGTTCATCAACTTGAAAATAAGAATCTAGAACTCAAATCTGAAAACATTAAACTGAAATTATGGTCAGGTAAGAAAATGGCTGATCAATATCTCTCATCCAAGAAGAAAATTTAGGAAAAATGAAAGGTGAAATGTACAAGAAATATGAGTTGATTAAAGTCTTAAAAGAAGATTTAGGAAAGGTAAAGCATGAATTAGACATATGCAAATGGAACAACGCTTCTAATGCACTCTCTTGGCTACAATAATATCATAGTAGCAATAAGAGAGGACTTGGATTTGGGACTCAAGCTCCAAAATGGGATCCCAAAAACAAGTATCTCACACTTCCTGAGAATACGATTTGCACACACTGTAGTAAGACTGGCCATTACAAAAATAAATGTAATGCTAGAGAAAAGGTTGGTCAAAAGAATAGAGATTTTGTTAAGGAAAAGCATAAACTGCCTAGTTGGGCAAAGAAAAATTTGATTTATCCGTTTGCCCATAGAAAAGGACCTAAACTAGTTTGGGTTCCTAAAAATAACCCATGATTTCTTTTGCAGGATCAAGTGAAAGGAAGTAGCCAAATATGGTACATGGATAGTGGCTGCTCAAAATATATGATTGGTAACAAGAACCAGTTCCTTTCACTTGAGAACCTAAAAGGGGGGTAATGTCTCCTTTGGAAATGGAAAGAAAGGTGAGATCATTGGTGTTGGAAAGGTAGGAAAAACAGACTCTCGTTCAATTGAGAATGTCTATTTGATAGATGGCTTAAAGTATAGCCTGATAAGTGTGTCACAACTGTGTGACAGAGGTAACCTTGTGGCTTTCACTTCCATAAAATGCTTTGTGATTAGCCTTACTACTGACAAGATTGTTTTACAGGAAAGGAGAGTTAACAATATTTACATTGTAGATTTATCAACTCTCTCTGAAAATGAACTCACTTGTTTAAGTGTGGAAATTAGTGATCCCCTCCTTTGGCACAAAAGACTTGGTCATACAAGTCTGAATCAATTAAACAAACTAGCCTCCAAGGACTTGGTAATAGGTCTACCTAATATCAAGTTCAAGGAAGACAAGGTTTGTAAGGCATGTGCAAGGGGGAAGCGGGTAAGATCATCCTTTAAACCTAAGAAAATGGTAAGTACTACCAAGACGTTGGAACTAGTTCATATGGATCATTGTGGTCCAATGAGAGCCAAGAGTAGAGGTGGTAAAAGATATGTAATGGTGCTAGTTGATGATTATTCTAGGTTTACTTGGGTATTATTTCTAACCTCTAAAGATGAAGCATTTGAAATGTTCACTGCTTTTATTAAGAAAACCCAAAAGCAATTAGGAAATCAACCGGCATCCATTAGGTCTGATCATGGAACTGAATTTGAAAATGCAAAATTTGCTGAATCTGTGATGAATATGGAATAGATCACAATTTCTCTGCCCCCAGGACTCCTCAACAAAATGGGGTAGCTGAAAGGAAGAATAGAACCCTTGAGGATATGGCAAGGACTATGTTACTTTCCAGTAAACTACCTCATAGCTTCTGGGCAGACGCCATAAATACTGCCTGTTACATAATAAACAGATGCATGACTAGGCCTCTTACAGAGAAAACTCCCTATGAATTACTTAAAAGGAGAAAAACAAACATATCCCACCTTAGGGCCTTTGGTTGTAAGTGTTATATGCACAATAATGGCAAAAACTCCCTAGGAAGTTTGATCCCAGAAGTGATGAGGGAGTATTCTTGGGATGTTCTTCACATAGCAAAGCATATAAAGTATTTAATAAAAGAACCCTATGTGTTGAAGAAAGTATGCATGTTGTATTTGATGAGTCTAACACTCTTTCTAAGAGACAGGAACATGAAGATGAAGCCATTAGACTGGGGAGAAAATTAACTGAAGTCACAACACAAGTCAAGGCTACACCAAAGGAAAGAGTAGGTGATAGAACAGGTCCATTCACCCTAGGCAATGTGACAGGGGGAACCAATCCAAAGAATCCTGCTTCTGATCGTGTTGCTCTACAGTATGACAATGAAGGAGAAACCAGCATAAATCAGATGGTTAGAAAATCTTATAAGTATTTGAGTTCTTATCCCATTGAGAACATCATAAATGATCCAACATCAGGAGTTAAGACAAGATCATAATTGAAAAAGCTATGCGCATTTGATGCCTTTTTGTCTCTTATTGAACCTAAAAATGTGAGTGAAGCTCTACAGGATGCAGATTGGGTCAATGCTATGCAAGATGAACTCAATCAGTTTGAAAGAAGTCAAGTTTGGCACTTGGTTCCAAAACCTAAGGAAAGGCCAATCATTGGAACAAAATGGGTTTTTAGGAACAAATTGGATGAAGATGAAACTGTTACAAGAAATAAGGCAAGGTTGGTGGTTCAAGGCTATTATCAAGAGGAAGGCATTGACTATGTTGATACTTCTGCTCCAGTTGCTAGACTTGAAGCAATTAGGCTCCTCATAGCTTTTGCAGCACATATGGAATTTACTCTTCATCAAATGTATGTCAAAAGTGCCTTCCTAAATGGCTATCTCAAGGAAGAAGTGTTTGTAAAACAACCTCCAGGATTCGAAAGCAAAGAATGTCCTGAATATGTTTACAAGTTAGATAAAGCTCTATATGGTCTCAAGCAGGCACTAAGAGCTTGGTATGAGAGGTTGTCAAAATTTCTACTGGAACATGAATACAAAAGAGGTAAAATTGACAGCACCCTATTTTTAAAAGAAAAAGGTAAAAATCTTCTTATCGTACAAATATATGTTGATAATATCATATTTGGGGCCACTTCAGATAAGTTGAGCAAGGAATTTGCAAAACTAATGGGCAGTGGATTTGAAATGAGTATGATGGGTGAACTAACCTTTTTCTTAGGCCTACAGATAAAACAAAGCTCAAACGGGACCATGATTCATCAACAAAAATATACAAAGGAACTATTCAAAAAGTTTAAAATGGAAGACTCTAAAGAAATAGATACAGCTATTGCAACTGCCACTAAATTAGAGGCTGATGAACCTGGTTCATCAGTTGATCAAAAATTGTATAAGGGTATAATTGTTTCACTCTTGTATCTTACTGCAAGTAGATATGATATTATTTTTAGTGTAGGACTTTGTGTACATTTTTAGGCTAATCCTAAAGAGTCCTATTTGATAGTTGTCAAAAGGATATTGAGATACTTGAAAGGGACCACTGAATTATGTCTACGGTATCCTAAAGGTAGTAACTTTGATCTAGTATGATATGTTGATGCTGACTATGAAGGTTTTCTAGTGGATAGAAAACGCACTTCAGGTATGCCTCATTTTCTTGGTTCATGTCTTGTATCATGGGCTACTAAGACACAGAACTCAATAGCATTATCTGCTTCTGAGGCTGAGTATGTAGCTTTTGCTTCTTGTTTTGCTCAACTTCTGTGGATCAAGCAAAAATTTGTAGACTTTGGTGTCGAAGTAGGATGCATACCAATCTTCTGCGACAACACTAGTGTTATAAGTATGACAAAGAACTCGGTTCATCATAAAAGAACCAAGCACATAGGTGTCAGACATGATTTTTTAAGAGACAATTATGTGAAAGGGCTAATTTCCATAGAATTCTGTGCAACTGATAAGCAAATAGCTGACATCTTCATCACGGCTTTAAGTAGAGAAAATTTTGAAAGGAATAGGTTGGAGTTAGGGATGATTAAGATCACCTAAAAGAATCAGTTCAGAAATCACATGAAAAAAAAATGGTTAGGAGTTCTTAAATTGTGTGAATATTAGACTAATCTCTACTCAATCTCATACTGTCAATAGTATACTCTTCTGTCATGTGTTTAGGAAATTCATTAAAATCTTACAAAATTTCTATTTTATCATATGAGGCATATTCAAGAGAAGTGTCATTTGAAGAACCTGGTTCATCAAAATATGCTCATGAAAAGCTCAGGTATGTTTCTATTCTTTGCATAATTAGAAAAATTTAATTATCCATTATGAGCACTAATCCTAGATATACCAAAAGTACTAAATACTATCTGTGGTAACGTTGAACCAATTCCATTGAAACTAGAATTCCAAATTTAACGGAAACCTTACTTAATTCCTAGCCATTAATTCTAATACCTAAGGAGACTGGAATTCTAGTCTGATTAGACCTCTAAGTGACCTCTGAAAAGCTACAAAATCTGGGTAATTATTACCTCCTTTAAAACCCCCAAAACGCTCTTCTATTCTTTATTCCTCAAAATGAAAAATCCTCAAGTTAACCGATGCACTCCACCACCCGTCTCACCTAACACATCATCTTACACACCACCTGTTGAAAACCCTAAACCTAGATTCCGTCGCCACAAAATGCTGGCAAGAAAAACTGTAGCAACTGGTTCTTTAAGGAAAACCTTGAATGAAAAACTTCGATCAAGTCAAAGGAAAGCAAGCCCTGTAACTGAGTCCAACTTAAGCTTAGAATATGATGATTCCTTCACCACAGGAGAAAGTGAAGAACCAGAGTCTTTTGTTCAGACCAAAAATCAGGAAACTCAAAGGGAAGTTGATACATGCTATGTGTTTACAGATGTGGTTCAGAGGGAAGAAAATAGGTTTGTTCTGATAGGGGCTGTTAGAGATGTAGGTGGGAGTGAGTCTGAAAAGTTGAAAAAGAAGAGGAAGAAGGAGATATTAGCCATTTGTGGGAATGATAGAGAATGAGTATCAAAGTCAGGGGAAGGGGATCAGGGGAGGCAGCTGAGGGGTTGATAAATCTGAGCAAAGTGCAAGATGAACCTGGTTCATCTGATGAGGAGAGTCTGGTTGATCTACTAAAGAGAATGGGGGCAAGTTATGACCCAAAGAAAAGAAAAGCTTCATCACAAACAACCTTTATTGCAGCAAAACCAACCAAGAAAAGCAACAAATCACCAACCAAGTCTACTATTAGGATTAGAGCTACAAGAAATAGAGTTAGAGAGGGTGAAGAGGAATTAAAAGGGGTCTTGGAGGAAAGCAAGAAAAAGAAGAAAGAAAAAGGGAAAGAAAAGATTGACCAAAGTTCAGAGACTATTGCTGAGGAAGAAGAACAGGAGATGGAACATGTTCATCTAGATGATATTCCCATTGTGAAAATTCTAGTTGCAAAGTCCAAGGGAATCAGGACTTCTGTCAAAAAGTCTACCAAATCAGTACCTGCTGAATCTACTCTTGCCAAAAGAACAAGGCCAGCTGGCAAAGGGAAGCAAGTCAAGACTGCTGAAGAAGATGATGAGTGGAGAAGTGAGAAAGAAAAGGAAGAATCTGAAAAGAACTAGACAGGCATGCCATGTTTGGCATAAGAAAATTTTTGAAGGGAAGACTGCTCAAGGACCTGGAGAAGCCAGGGATGATAAAGCTTCTATCTGCTTTAGAAGCTCAAGGCTGGAAGAACATGGTTCTTCAGATGGATGGAAAGTTGGCTAGGACTGAACTTATTGAGTTTATGGAAAATGGAACAATCAAAAATGGGGTAGTGACTAGCAAGGTGAATGGTGTAAAGGTGAAGTTTGGTGCAGTGAAACTGGGCAAGATCTTAGGCATCCCTAGTGAGGGATATGATGATTATATAAGACAGAAGTGGCCTTGCCTAGATGGATTGCCCACCGATCTTCAGATTACTAGAAACTTTTATGACACTGCATCAGAGGAAGAAGTGCCTAAGGCTAGAGTTGTTCAGAAGAGTGAAATGAGGCCAGACCACAAAGTGCTATCCGAATTTGTCAACAAATGTCTTCTACCTAGGAAGGAAAGGAGACATATAGCAAATTACATGGATCTGGTCCTCATGCAATGTCTGAATGATAGAAATCAAACCAATTGGCATGCCTTCATTGTGAAGCCATTCCCTATGGATTTATCTTGACAACTATGATTGAAAGATTAAATGTTCCTCTGAAGAAGTGGGAACTGGAATCGAGCAAGGAACACTTTGGTAGCAAGACATTTCAAGCCTGTGACTATCTACTCAGCACAGCTCCAGTTGAACCTGGTTCATCAACAAAAACTTCTGTGAACAGCAAGGTCAGAGCCTTAGTTCAGGAGGTTGGAGCAAAGGATGCTAAAATAGCAAGGCTTCATGCAAGAGTTGCTGAATTAGAGGGAGAGAGAAATGGGTTGAGAGCTGAACTTGCAAGAGAAAAGGAGAAAAATAAAGGAATGCTCAAACAAATGTTGAACCTGTTACAAACCCAACCTTCTAGCTCTTCTAAGCCTTAGCTATTCTACCTTAGTGTGCACCAGTCAAGACCCTCAGTGACCCAGTTTGGGAGTTATTTTTTTAGATATTTCTATATTTATTTTTCTCATGGTTGGATATTTTTGTTTTTCTTTTTGTGGACTGCACTGTAGGAACTACTTGCTTATTAATGAATGATGCTTATCTTGTCTTTGTTAAATCTGATCTTTATAGTTATTTTCTGGATTGAGTTAACTGAAGCATGTGTTCACTTGCAGTTGCCCCAGTGGCCATGAGTACTGATTAAATGATTGATTTCATGCTAATTATGCAACTTTTCGATGATGCAAAAAGGGGGAAGATAAGTGCTTAAAATATTTTATCTAAACAAGTGATATTTATGACCTAACTTAAATCCGGTTCTTTATGAAAAACTGAATTCTCTAAAATTTCAAAGTGTTGATATTTCAGCTAAGATTCACAGGTTCTATGATTACTAGAAGCACAGAGTTTGTCATCATCAAAAAGGGGGAATTTGTTGGCTATGTTTGGAAGATTGACAGATGAACATAAAGAGAAGGACCTGGTTCATCCTGAGAAACACAGTTCAGTCATAACCATCGCACATAGAAGGCACAAGAAGAAAATATATACTGAAGTGTATGTAATAAATATCTTCTAAAGATAATCGAAAAGGTTGCATTGAGTTCTAAGAGGAACAATCCTCTTAAGATAAGAGAACACAATCCTAAGTTAGGATAAGGATGAGAGTTCGTAGTAGTTAAGGACTGAAGTTGACAAAGGGATAAGCGATAGACTCTTGATCAAACTCTAACTGCTAATCTGTTTAATTAACTCAGTTTTTCTCTTTTACAAGTAATGCACATAAGAAGAAGTAAAGCATATTTGAGAGCAAAAAGAATCGAGTCTATTTTGCAAGCAATATATGCGAGATACAAGCGTGCACATCTGAAGCTACATGAACTAAGATAGAAGAACCAGTTTCATCAGTGTGTTTATTCAAAGTCTAGTTCAATTGTAATTGGTGTATTGAGTATTCAAGTTAGAGTTAACTTGAGAGTGTCGCAACAGTTGAGGCTATGTGCCACACAAGGATTAGAGTTAAATCCTTAGGTTTACAAAGTGTCTTTGTAAATGCAGTTTTTGGCTTAGTGATTTTAGTGGAGTTTGGGAAAATCCTACTAAGTAGTAGGTTCTGTTTTTTTTCACCTTTTGAGCTAGGTGTTTTTCACGTAAAATATCTGTGTACTTTACTTTCAATATTTATTATTCCGTAAACTGCTGTAGTTAGAATACCTAGAAGAACCAGGTTCTTCTATTGCAAAAATTAGGTACCATACAAATCACCCCCCCCCTTGTGTGGTATTGATGTATAGAACATCATCTACCCTTCCTTGAAAGAGGCCATTCTCCTTGCCTCTTAAGTGCCTCTTCTTTCTATCTATCTCTCTTAACCTTAGGCCTTCCAGCTAGCTTGACCAACTCTAGAGGTTCCATTGCTTGAGAAGGGTCAACTTTCCACAATTTATCTCCCCTTACAGGTTGCAACTTATGTTTATCTATTAGAAAGAATGCTTCCTTGCTATGGAACTAATGCATTTCAATTAGAGGATCAATCATCTTATACAATAAGGCAGCAATTGCATGTGGGCATGGAATTCCAGTGAGGTCTCATGCCCTACAAGTACACCATTTTATCCTGACATACACAATATGTTTGTTAGACTCTTATGATACCTCAAATCCATTATCCCCATTAGAGTCAACTCTACAAACTTGGCTATCTTCATATATTCATTGTATAGCTTCATTGCTTTAGGACTGAACTCACCTCTCCATTTAGTCAGAGAATCTTCAAGTTCTCTCAATTGATTAATCACTTTGATCCTTATACCCTCGAGCATCATAATGATAGGCTTGTACCTTTCTTCAAGTATCCGGGTATTAAATAATTCAGTTAGATTATTATCAACTATTTAATTTTTGCACCTTGTATCAAATTAGGCTCTGCACCAACACTATGGATGATATATCAAAAAAATCCTTTGCAGCATGTTCATCAAGTTGTCCCATATGCTTCAGTTGATCTTGGAATTCCTCCTCATAACTACTCCATGCATTCCACCATTGTAGCTTTTTTAACTCCCCGCCACATTTACTCTATCTTTTGCACCAGCTTGATTATATGTGTCTCACACAAAATCAATGGTGTGCTTAGGGAGTACAGTGTTGATTGCATTAATTAACCCTTAAATATGAAATGCAAACAATTAATGTTTACAGCATAAACAATATATTTTTACAGCAGAAATAACATTTTTAAAGCAAAATCAACATTTTTAAAGTAGAAACAACATTTTTTACAGCAAAACAATATTTTTTTACAGCAGAACAATATTTTTACAGCAGAAATAACACATAAACAGGATTTTACAACAGAAACTTATCTTAAACTTGAAACAGCATAAACATAATATTTTTAGCATAAACAACATTTTTACAGCAGAAAAACACTTAGAATAGAAATAAAGTACCTTTTGCATATCCGACATAAATGTTATGCCTTCATCCATCTGGAGTTCCAATGAATATTGCAATAGCCTCATGAACTAACTCCAAGTTTTTTTGTCTCCTTATCTACAATTGCCCAAGCTAACAGATAAAACTGGCTCATATTATCTTGACCAACAACTACCTGTAATTGTCCCTTGGCTTTTCTCTCGAGAAATGTACCATGTTATCAAATAAAGGGTCTCAAACCTTCCTTAAATCCCATCTTTATTGCATTGGAGCAAATATACATTATAAAAAAATTCTTTTACCTTCGACAAGTGTCTCTTTAGACAAATTGATTACAACATCACTTTTCGGATTTGAGTCTCTAAGTTCATTGGCATAAGCATCTAATTTCTTGTAACCAGCTTTAAAGCTCCCCTCTAAAATTTCTAATACCATCCTTTTTGCTCTCTTGCACTTTCATTTACTGGCATTTAACTCAGAAGATTCTTTTAAATCAGTCCTCATTCCTTTACCTTAAACTTTGGATTATCTTGAAATAATGAGCTATAGTATTGTAATCAACCCTAGAGTTGTCATATGATGGACCATGCTCATGTTCAGGATTTAGAGTTTTAATTTTCACTCCAGGAGAACCTTTTTCCTCAGAAATATGACATATAAATGGACACCATGGAATACATTCATATCTCAACCTAAGCTTATCACTTTTAACAACCTCTAACTTTACCTTATTAGCCAAAGAATAAAGTTTAATGCACTTCCTTGCTTATGGTATGTCCTTGAAGGACATACCCTTAGATAATTCTTTGTAATCTTCTAGGCCCACTGTAATCTTTCTTTTCTTTTGAGTAGTAATTTTGTCAAACTCTTCAGAGTCATATTCTGGACAATCAGAACTAGCTTCACAATCACTCTCACTTCAATCAGTACCAACCTCATTAACTACAGCAAAACATAATTCTATATGTTGGACAATATTGGGAACTTCTGCGGAAGGGTGACATTCATCTACTGCATATATGTTTATGATATGATACTCTTCAGAAACAAAAGATAATAACTTCCTAATCCCATCATCCCCCTCTATTTCATATTATTTTTCAGAAGGAGCAGTTACAATAAGCTGCTGAATACCTACAAATTCTCTTTGTAGTGTACTCATTCACTATGTCAATAAAAGATAAAAGATGAGAATCATACCCCGGCCAAGTGTGGACCAATTTTTTAGAGTATAGTAGATGTGGTTCTCTTATCCAATCACCACTATGATTGAAGAGTAGGTCAACTTTAACCATTTTATACCCCGTAAATATTTTAGAGGACCACTTACAAATAATTTTCAATTTGTAGTAAAGAATAAAAAATAAAACTACTGAGTCCTAAAAGGACAACATATTTTAAAACATAAAAAGAGATCACATTATCCTACTTAAAAAACAAAAACTCATAATCTTTTGTGAAGAATAAAATAATTAAAAATACTGTTAAATAATTAAAAACGGAAAAAGACAGTACTGTTATAGAGGAAAAACACAAAATGACATATGAAGAATAAAATACATGATGTCCTAATAAACTAAACCATACATCTCTGAAATTTAACATCCCCAAATTTCTGAACCCCAAAATTATCCAAAACCTAAAGAAAAATCAAAAGAACCATCACTTAGAAGTACACATGCAAAATTTTTTTTAGCACTAAACCTAAACAATATATATATACATATATTGTCGGTTTGAACCAACACCTAAAACCTTAGACTGAAAAAAAGTTTCAGAAATTCATAAATGACTTAGTTGTAAACCCTAAAAATAAACCTTAAATAATTTTAGAAACATATTTACTTTTTAAATAAACTTAAATAAAAATTTAATCAAAGAAAATTTGTACCTTAGTTGTACAAAACTATGAAACAGATGACATTGAGGATATGTTTTAACGAGGACAGATTATGTTTTGCGATTGGTTGCGTTTTTAGTTAGGATTGGGGATTGTATTTCCGTAAATTTTAGGTGGGTCGGGTTAGGGGTGTAAGTGGGTAGCGGATGTTGAAAAATAATAATAGTTTTAATATCTCAAAAAGAATATTTAAATTGATGTCTAGATTCATTCATTTAATGGGTCTTTATTAGACAAATTAATTGAATATATTTTAATATCTATAACTAAAAATTATTATAATATTCTAACAAGTCTTTAAATTCTTTTGAAACCACCATTGTCAATAGCCTTGAATGGCTTTGAAAAGATACCAATTGTTAAAGAATTTTTGTAACAGTAACATTGAATGGATTTAACGTTTTTGACAGCTTTGAATACTAATTGTATTTAACGTTAGCCATTAGATGTCCATTTTTATTTTGGACTATTATATATATGTGTATTCTTATGTTGAGGGTGAAAGGGAGTATTGAAAAGAAACATAGTAAAAACTTTTCTTCTTCTTTCTTTTGTGCTGGGTTTTCATCTTATAAATCTTTGTTGTTTCTGCTCCTAGTTATACTAGAAGAGCTTGTTGAATCCTGGGGGATATGCCTAATATTATTTATCTCGGTGTAGGCGAAATATCCTTAAGGACAGTGTCCTTGACACGCCTCAAGCTAAGCCTTTTATTCTCCATATTCATCAAATTTTTCCAACAATCTTAAGGATATTTTCACGTAGTTATTATGGAGAATAATGTTGCTATTTTTGGTGGAGATAATTTTAACCGCTAGCACGCTGTTGTTGACAAAGGAAAAGAAATTGCTACTAGAAGCAGCCCTGTGGAGGACAACAACCGTCGGAAAAATCAAGTGACAAGTATGATAAAAGAAATGGTTATAAGTCCAAAACCAACAATCGACCTAGCCATTATGTTGCTCAATGCCGGAAAAGAGTTGGGAATGACAATCCCACTAAGGCTAAAGTAAATATGACTGAAGCCAAAGTGGATGATATAATTGTTGCGGTTGTTTCCCAAGTGAACCTTGTGGCCAATGTGAAAGATTGAGTGTTAGATTCTGGTGCCACTAGGCACATATGTGCTAACAAAAAAGACTTTGTGTCTTACACCTAAGTTGAGGAGGTAGAATAAGTTGTCTATCTTGGTGATTCAAGAACTACTCAAGTTCTTGGAAAAGGCAAAGTTCTTCTCAAACCCACATCTTGCAAAACTTTGGCATTGAATGATGTGTTGCATGTTCCTAGTATCCGAGCCAATTTGGTCTCTGTGGGATTATTAGGAAAAGTGGGGGTGAAGGTTGCTTTTGAATCTGATAAGGTCGTCTTGACCAAGAATAATAATTTTGTTGGCAAGGGATATTATAACCATGGCTTGTTTGTACTCAATGTTATTGTGACGACCCGGCCCGTCGTTACGGGAATTACCACCCCGTTATGTTGAAATTGTATGTTTTATGCTTTTATATCAGTGTTAAAGTCTATCGGGTGAGTTAGGAGTGAATTGGATTGAAAATGAGGCATATAGCCTTTTTGAAGGAGACTTGAATAAGGAAAGTCAACCCGGAGTTGACTATTTGGTTAGAGGGTTCGGAATCGGATTCTGATGATTCGGTTAGTTTCGGAAGGTGATTTGTGACTTAGGGGAGCAATCGGAATTGAATTTGGAGGCCCGGTGTAGTTTTAGGCTTGAATTGGCTAAGGTTGAGTTTTGGCGAAATCCGAACGGTAGGTGAGATTTTGATCCGGGGGTCGGAATGAAATTCCGACAGTTGCAGTAGCTCCGTTAGGTGATTTTGGATGTGCCTGCAAAATTTCAGGTCATTCGGACGTCGTTTGGTCGGGTTTTTGATTGGATGTGTAATTCGGAATGTTTTAAGGAATTTAGGCTTGAATTTGATGTGAATTATGGGTTTTGGTGTTATTAGACGTGTTTTGAGGATTTGAGCAAGTTTGAATAAGGTGTTAAGATGTGTTGGTGTGTTTGGATGAGGTCCCGGGGGCCTCGGGGTGATTCCGGATGGTTAAACGGGAGAAATTGTGGAAAAATTGAAGGTTGGGATTCTGTTTCTGTTGTTTTCGCTCCTGCGGAATTTTGGGCGCAGGAGCGAGTCCGCAGAAGCGGACGAGGGCGCAGGAGCGCTTGGTTACGCAGAAGCGGAAACCATTCCGCTGAAGCGGCATCGCTGGTGCGAGCCAGTGATCGCAGAAGCGGACGAGAGGTCCGCAGAAGCGGACACTTGACCGCCTGGGCGAGTCCGCAGGAGTGGACTCTGGAGCGCAGAAGCGGATGTCTTCGCAGAAGCGGACGTTTTATCGCAGAAGCGAGCGCGCTTAAGTGGCCCTTTGCTCGCAGAAGCGGAATTGGCCGGCTAGGCCTGGAACCGCTGAAGCGACCCTTTGGTCGCGGATACGGACTCGTAGGAGCGGAAATTTTTCCGCAGAAGCGAAAATCGCTGTAAGTTAAGTGTATCAGAAGTTAGAAAAATTTCAGAACATTTCACACATTTGGGTCTCGGCTTTAGAGGCGATTTGGGCGATTTTGAAGAGAAATTCAAGGGAAATCATCAGGTAATCAACTATGGACTTAAACTATGATTATTATTGATAATATTATGCAATTATATCATGAAAATGGAGGAATTTGGGGTAATTTATGGAGGACTTAGCCCTAGGCTTGAACTTTAGAAAATCAAGGTTTTGAATGGGCAAATGGAGTCCGAATTTGGTAAAATTGATATGCTTAGACTCGTATTGAGATGAGGGTTTTGAATATGTGACTTTCATGATTTTTTGATAAGCGTACCGAAAGTCGGGTTTTGACAACTTTGGGAATTTTGATGTAAATTGAGTTGTATTGATTGGGGGTAGTCCCATTGGCCTAATTTGTTGTATTTCTACTGTATTGGATCGGATTCTACGCGTGCGGAGCTTGATTCTCGTGGCAAGGGCATTACGGAATAGTCGTCGCACTGTATATTGAGGTGAGTAATAGATGTGGGTGATGACCGGCGGGTTCAAAACCCCGGTATACCACTTTGTGACGCTGTATAGCGGCGAGACACGCACACTCTGTGAGAGTGCGGGGTCGATCATGAGCTGGAGACTATATATTAGTCCGACCTGTTGATATTGTATTATTGGCTATTCTCGAGCTCGTCGAACCTCCTTCTCGGATGGTTGCATATATATATATATTGTGATAATGGCCACTCTTGAGCCGAGGAACCCCTTCTTGGGCGGTTGAGTATACTTGTGGGCCGTGAGCCAATTATTGGATCCCGCGAGGATTGTTATCATTGTCTTATCATATAGACATGCTAGTTTACTACTAGTCCGCGCAGCTATTTTTGTTATTATGCTAATTCCAATCTCTGGAACTTGATATTACCGTTTTCCAACTGAAAAATGATAAAAGAGTTTTCAAAAACTACTTTTGAGCATGCGAGGTTGTATCTGCATATTAGCTGACTAGTAGTGGATCGGGCCGCGCGCCGCGGCGAGATATATGTTGGATCGGACTACACGCCACGGGAATATCTCTATGAGATGTGCTTGGGCTGCAGGAGCCCCTCCGAGTCTGAACCCCCACGGTGAGCACGGGTACCCAAAATTGGAGTCGAGCTACGCGCCGTAGCGGTCATATCATGCATTGCATTGCATTTAACTACATCCGCTAGTTGTTATGCTATATATTGGTATTTGTTGGAACGGGTACGGTGAAGATTGATTCTATGACGGGGTAGCCGCTTATAGCTTTACATAGTGCTTTATTGCGGATTTCTTATCTGCAGCTTGTCTTACCCTTGTTTATTACCAGTGAGTACGGCAGTACTCATTTTACTCCTCGCACTTGTGTGCGGATCCGAGTACCTCTCGGCGAGTGATCCGAGTAGGCTGTGCGAGGCGACGTTTGTGGATATTCGAGGTAGGTGCAGAGTCCGCAGGACCCGATATTCCTTCTTATTGTCTTGATTTTGTATTGACTTTTCTTTCCGCACTTGGTATCTTGTAAACCTTTATAAACTCGTGTCCAGTAGAGGCTCATGACTCTTGACCCTTGGTCTATGGGAGTTGATGTATTGTGGGACTTGGTTCCCCGTTTTCGTTATACGTATCGCTGTTATTTCGTGAATTAATATGCCTAAATGGGCTAAAGAGAGCTTCTAGCTCCGTTGTTGATGTTGATTGGTCAGGCTGGCTTAGCAATGTGCTGGGCGCCATCACGACCGGATTTGGGGTCGTGACAAGTTGGTATCAGAGCCTAGGTTTACTAGGCCTCATGAGTCTTGAGCCGGTTAGTAGAGTCTTGTGGATCGGTACGGGGACGCTCGTACTTATCCTCGGGAGGCTGCGAACCTTTAGAAAACACTTCACATTTCTTGGAATTCTTATCGTGCGTACTTGATGCAGCTTGAGATATAATTTTTGAAACTCCTTCCGCACGTCTGAGTACGCTTCGATCGCCCAGTAATATGATTGCCTTATGGCTTGTGATTTCCCCGATCGAGGGGCGAGATATAATCTCCGTGAATTCATGTTGGGCCAGTCGGGAGGACTTAAGGCCAGATCCTTGTCTATGGATTGAGCACCAAGGTACTAATTTCGCGAGCCGGTATTACAAAGTTCATACGATCGGTATTGATCTTTATTGTGATTTGATATGTAGCCCTAGCTATGGGTGTAAGAAATATGTTCACTGCCTCTTAGCTGAAATGTAAAGTGCCTTATGTGTAGTGGAACGAGTTTAAACTCAGGAAGACTAAACTGATTATGTTATGTGTATCCTGGTGGAATGTATTGTGATGAAATGCTAAATTTAGAAGAAGTAGGAGGGTTGATCCTCATGTGTAATTGAGAGGTATTTCAGTGGCGTTGAGGGCGAGGATGCCCAGGGTTTCTTGGATAAGTGTCAGAAGATGCTGCGTACGGCTGGTATTCTTGAGTCCAGCGGAGTTTCATTTACTACATTTCAGTTCACTGGTCCCGCATTTGATTGGTGGGAGGAGTTTGAGAGGCGTAGGCACGCAAGAGCAGCACCTCTCACATGGCAGCAGTTCTCTACTCTCTTTCTAGAGAAATATGTACCTCAGTCTCGTCGCGAGGAGCTACGTCGCCAGTTCGAGTGGTTGATTCAGGGCGACATGTCTGTGACCCAGTATGAGCTTAGATTCACTCGGTTGGCTAGGCATGCCACATGGATGATCCCCACTGATAGGGAGAGGATCAGGAGGTTCATTGATGGCCTCAACTACTCTATCCGTATTCTTATGACCGGCGAGCGAGTTCTGTCATCATCGTTTGAGCAGGTTGTTGATATGGCACACTCCATTGAGGCGGATCGTCGACGAGAGAGAAAGGAGTGGGAGGCCAAGAGGCCTCGTGGTTCTGGCAGTTTCAGTGGTGCTCCATCTAGAGGGCATTCCCAGCAGAGCAGAGGTCGCTCATCTAGACCTTCTCATTCAGGCCACCCTGAACAGAGCAGAGGTTCTTATGGTCGTGGTCGACAGGGGTTTCAGCAGGGTCAGTCATCACTTAGTGCCCTCCCAGCCCAGAGTGCAACACCTACTTCTCCAGCACTAGGTGCATGTTATGAGTGTGGTGAGTTTGGCCACATGAGGAGACAGTGCCCTCGACTACGTAGGGGCAGGACTCAGCAGAGGGATCAGCCCTCCTCTTCAGCACCATCTCAGTCTAGTAGAGGTGGAGGTCAGTTTTCTCGTGGTCGCCCCAGGGGCGAGGAGAGATCTGGTGGAGGCCAGGCACGGTTCTATGCACTTCCTGACAGGCGTGATGCAGTTGCCTCCGATGCTGTGATTACAGGTATCATTTCTGTCGTCATAGAGATGCCTCTGTTCTATTTGATCCAGGATCCACATATTCTTACGTGTCCTCTTATTTTGCACATCATTTGGGTGCGACTCGTGGTAGTCTTGATTTACCTGTTCATGTATCCACCCCCGTGGGTGATACGATTGTTGTGGATCATGTCTATAGATCCTGTGTTATATCTATTGGGGGTCTGGAGACCCAGGCAAATTTGTTATTGTTGGGGATGGTGGACTTTGATGTTATATTGGGTATGGACTGGTTGTCTCCGTACCATGCTATATTGGACTGTCATGCTAAGACAGTTACGTTGGCCATTCCTGGTATTTCTCAGATTGAGTGGCGGGGTTCGACCGATTTCGTCCCTAGCCGTGTTATTTCGTTCCTAAAAGCTCGGAAGATGGTTGAAAAAGGGTGTTTATCGTACTTAGCTTTTGTGAGAGATGTGGGAGGTGAGTCTCCTAGCATTGATTCTGTACCTGTTGTGAGGGATTTCCCAGATGTATTCCCCTTAGACCTGCCGGGCATGCCGCCGGACAGGGATATTGATTTTGGCATTGACTTGGTGCCGGGCACTCAGCCCATATCCATTCCTCCTTATCGAATGGCACCAGCCGAGTTGAAAAAACTAAAAGAGCAGCTTCAAGAACTTCTGGATAAGGGTTTCATCCGTCCTAGTGTGTCTCCGTGGGGTGCAGCGGTATTATTTGTTAAAAAGAAAGATGGTTCCATGCGGATGTGTATTGATTATAGGCAATTGAACAAAGTGACAGTGAAGAACAAGTACCCTCTACCGCGCATAGATGATTTGTTTGATCAGTTACAGGGTGCGAGGGTGTTTTCTAAGATCGATCTTCGTTCGGGCTATCACCAGCTGAAGATCAGGGACTCGGATATTATGAAGACTGCATTCAGGACCCGATATGGTCATTATGAGTTTCTTGTGATGTCGTTTGGGCTGACCAACGCCCCAGCAGCATTTATGCATCTGATGAACAGTGTGTTCGGGCCTTATTTGGATTCATTTGTGATTGTGTTCATTGATGACATTCTAGTCTACTCCCGTAGTCAGGAGGAGCATGCTCAGCATTTGAGTATTGTGTTGCAGAGATTGAGAGAGGAGAAGCTATATGCTAAATTCTCCAAGTGCGAGTTTTGGCTCGAGTCCGTAGCATTTCTGGGACATGTGGTGTCTCGTGATGGTATTCAGGTTGATCAGAAAAAGATAGAGGCGGTGTAGAGTTGGCCTAGACCGTCCTCAGCTACAGAGATCAGGAGTTTTCTTGGTTTGGCGGGATATTATCGCCGGTTTGTTCAGGGATTTTCATCCATTGCTTCTTCATTGACTAAATTGACCCAGAAGGGTGCACCGTTCGTGTGGTCGGATGAGTGCGAGGAGAGCTTTCAGAAGCTCAAGACAGCTTTGACCACAGCTCCAGTGTTAGTATTGCCATCAGCTTCAGGTTCATATACCGTTTATTGTGATGCCTCGAGAGTGGGGATAGTTTGTGTGTTGATGCAGAAAGGTAAGGTAATTGCTTATGCTTCTCGGCAGTTGAAGCCACGTGAGAAGAACTATCCTGTTCATGACTTGGAGCTAGCCGCCATTGTTCATGCATTGAAGATTTGGAGGCACTTTTTGTACGGCGTGTCTTGTGAGGTGTATACCGACCATCGTAGTCTCCAGCACTTGTTCAAACCGAAAGACCTTAATTTGAGACAGCGGAGATGGCTAGAGTTGCTGAAGGATTATGACATTACTATATTATATCATTCGGGGAAGGCCAATGTGGTGGCCGATGCTTTGAGCCGGAAGGCGGTCGGTATGGGGAGCTTGGCATATATTCCAGCTGACGAGAGGCCATTTGCTTATGACGTTCAGGTGCTAGCCAATCGGCTAGTGAGGTTAGACATTTCAGAGCCCAGCAGGGTGTTGGCTTGTGTTGTATCTCGGTCTTCTCTATATGATCGTATTCGTGAGCGCCAGTATGATGATCCACATTTGGTTGTCCTTAAGGATAGAGTTCAGCATGATGATGCTAGAGATGTCACCATTGATAGTGACGGCATATTGAGGATGCGGGGCCGGATATGTGTGCCCAATGTTG
The DNA here is from genome assembly GCA_032618575.1 of Nicotiana noctiflora. NCBI lineage: Eukaryota > Viridiplantae > Streptophyta > Magnoliopsida > Solanales > Solanaceae > Nicotiana > Nicotiana noctiflora. Next base: position 143,473 of record JASVEL010011820.1, read on the forward strand.
ATGGCCTTCGTGAGTTGATTCTGGAGGAGGCCCGTAGCTCGCGGTATTCTATCCATCCAGGAGCCGCGAAGATGTATCAAGATTTGAAACAACACTATTGGTGGAGAAAGATGAAAATGGACATTGTCAGCGTATGTCGCTCGGTGTCTAAATTGTCAGCAGGTGAAATATGAGCACCAGAGACCTGGTGGTGTATTCCAGAGGATTGAAATTCTCGAGTGGAAATGGGAGAGGATCACTATGGATTTCGTTACTGGACTTCCTTTGACTCGGAGGAAATTTGATGCTATTTGGGTGATTGTGGATAGACTGACCAAGTCAGCTCACTTTGTTCCAGTTAGTACTACCTACTCGTCGGAGCGGTTGGCATCGATCTTTATTCGAGAGATTGTTCGGTTGCATGGAGTCCCAGTGTCTATCATATCCGACAGGGGTACTCAGTTCACTTCTCAGTTTTGGAGAGCATTTCAGCGAGAGATGGGTACTCGGGTTGAGTTGAGTACAACATTTCACCCCCAGACAGACGGACAGTCTGAGTGCACTATTCAGATCTTGGAGGATATGTTGCGAGCTTGTGTGATTGATTTTGGTGGTTCGTGGGATGAGTTCCTACCACTTGCCGAGTTTGCCTACAACAACAGTTATCAGTCGAGTATTCGGATGGCCCCGTATGAGGCATTGTATGGCAGGCGGTGTAGATCCCCGTGGGATGGTTTGAGCCTGGTGAGGTTAGATTGATAGGGACCTGAGTTAGTCCGGGATGCTCTAGATAGAGCAAAGTTGATCCAGGAGAGACTTCGTACAGCACAGTCTCGTCGGAAGAGTTATGCGGACCGTAGAGTTCGAGAGTTGTCTTTCATGGTTGGTGACGAGTATTGTTGAAGATTTCACCTATGAAGGGTGTCATGAGGTTTGGGAAGAAAGGAAAGTTGAGTCCCGAGGTACATTGGTCCTTTTGAGATACTTAGGAGAGTTGGAGAGGTGGCATATGAGTTGGCCTTGCCGCCCGGCTTATCCAGCGTTCATCCAGTATTCCATGTGTCTATGCTCCGGAAGTACATTGGAAATCCGTCTCATGTATTGGATTTCAGCACCATTCAGCTTGATGGTGATCTATCCTATGATGTGGAGCCTATTGCCATTTTGGGACGGCAGGTGAGAAAATTGAGGTCTAAGGAGATTGCATCAGTTAAGGTTCAGTGGAGAGGTCGACCCGTGGAGGAGGCCACTTGGGAGGTCGAGCGGGAGATGCGGAGCAGATATCCTCACTTGTTTGAGACTTCAGGTATGTTTCTTGACCCGCTCGAGGACGAGCGTTTGCTTAAGAGGGGGAGAATGTGACAACCCGACCCGTCGTCACGGGAATTACCACCCCGTTATGTTGAAATTGTATGTTTTATGCTTTTATATCAATGTTAAAGTCTATCGGGTGAGTTAGGAGTGAATTGGATTGAAAATGAGGCATATAGCCTTTTTGAAGGAGACTTGAATAAGGAAAGTCAACCCGGAGTTGACTATTTGGTTAGAGGGCTCGGAATCAGATTCTGATGATTCGGTTAGTTCCGGAAGGTGATTTGTGACTTAGGGGAGCAATCGGAATTGAATTTGGAGGCCCGGTGTAGTTTTAGGCTTGAATTGGCTAAGGTTGAGTTTTGGCGAAATCCGAACGGTAGGTGAGATTTTGATCCGGGGGTCGGAATGAAATTCCGACAGTTGCAGTAGCTCCGTTAGGTGATTTTGGATGTGCCTGCAAAATTTCAGGTCATTCGGACGTCGTTTGGTCGGGTTTTTGATTGGATGTGTAATTCGGAATGTTTTAAGGAATTTAGGCTTGAATTTGATGAGAATTATGGGTTTTTGTGTTATTAGACGTGTTTTGAGGATTTGAGCAAGTTCGAATAAGGTGTTAAGATGTGTTGGTGTGTTTGGATGAGGTCCCGGGGGCCTCGGGGTGATTCCGGATGGTTAAACGGGAGAAATTGTGGAAAAATTGCAGGTTGGGATTCTGTTTCTGTTGTTTCCGCTCCTGCGGAATTTTGGGCGCAGGAGCGCTTGGCTCCGCAGAAGCGGACTCCTTTCCACTGAAGCGGCATCGCTGGTGCGAGCCAGTGATCGCAGAAGCGGACGAGAAGAAAATGGGAAGGTCCGCAGAAGCGGACATTTGACCGCCTGGGCGAGTCCGCAGGAGCGGACTCTGGAGCGCAGAAGCGGATGTTTCCGCAGAAGCGGAAGTTCCATCGCAGAAGCGGAGGCGCTTAAGCGGCCCTTTGCTCGCAGAAGCGGAAGTGGCCGGCTAGGCCTGGAACCGCTGAAGCGACCCTTTGGTCGCGGGTACGGGCTCGTAGGAGCGGAAATTTCTCCGCAGAAGCGAAAATCGCTGTAAGTTAAGTGTATCGGAAGTTAGAAAAATTTCAGAACATTTCACACATTTGGGTCTCGGCTTTAGAGGCGATTTGGGCGATTTTGAAGAGAAATTCAAGGGAAATCATCAGGTAATCAACTATGGACTTAAACTATGATTATTATTGATAATATTATGCAATTATATCATGAAAATGGAGGGATTTGGGGTAATTTATGGAGGACTTAGCCCTAGGCTTGAACTTTAGAAAATCAAGGTTTTGAATAGGCAAATGGAGTCCGAATTTGGTAAAATTGATATGCTTAGACTCGTATTGAGATGAGGGTTCCGAATATGTGACTTTCGTGATTTTTCGATAAGCGTACCGAAAGTCGGGTTTTGACAACTTTGGGAATTTTGATGTAAATTGAGTTGTATTGATTGGGGGTAGTCCCATTGGCCTAATTTGTTACTGTATTGGATCAGATTCTACGCGTGCGGAGCTTGATTCTCGTGGCAAGGGCATTATGGAATAGTCGTCGCGCTGTATTGAGGTGAGTAATAGATGTGGGTGATGACCGGCGGGTTCGAAACCCCGGTATACCACTTTGTGACGCTGTATAGCGGCGAGACACACACACTCTTGAGAGTGCGGGGTCGATCATGAATTGGAGACTATATATTAGTCCGACCTGTTGATACTGTATTATTGGCTATTCTCGAGCCGTCGAACCTCCTTCTCGGATGGTTGCATATATATATATATATATATATATATATATTGTGATAATGGCCACTCTTGAGCCGAGGAACCCCCTTCTTGGGCGGTTGAGTATACATGTGGGCCGTGAGCCAGTTATTGGATCCCGCGAGGATCGTTATCATTGTCTTATCATATAGACATGCTAGTTTACTACTAGTCCGCAGCTATTTTTGTTATTATGCTAATTCCAATCTCTGGAACTTGATATTACTGTTTTCCAACTGAAAAATGATAAAAGAGTTTTCAAAAACTACTTTTGAGCTTGCGAGGCTGTATCTGCATATTAGCTGACTAGTAGTGGATCGGGCTGCGCGCCGCAGCGAGATATATGTTGGATCGGACTGCACGCCGCAGGAATATCTCTATGAGATGTGCTTGGGCTGTAGGAGCCCCTCCGGAGTCTGAACCCCCACAGTGAGCACGGGTACCCAAAATTGGAGTCGGGCTACGCGCCGTAGCGGTCATATCGTGCATTGCATTGCATTTAGCTACATCTGCTAGCTGTTATGCTATTTATTGGTATTTGTTGGAACAGGTACAGTGAAGATTGATTCTATGACAGGGTAGCTGATTATAGCTTTACATAGTGCTTTATTGCGGATTTCTTATCTGCGTTGTCTTACCCTTGTTTATTACCGCTGAGTCTGGCAGTACTCATTTTACTCCCTGCACCTTGTGTGCAGATCCAGGTACCTCTCAGCAGTGATCCAGTAGCTGTGCGAGGCGACGTTTGTGGATATTCGAGGTAGCTGCAGAGTCCGCAGGACCCGATATTCCTTCTTATTGTCTTGATTTTGTATTGACTTTTCTTTCCGCACTTGGTATCTTGTAAACCTTTATACACTCATGTTCAGTAGAGGCTCATGACTCTTGACCCTTGGTCTATGGGAGTTAATGTATTGTGGGACTTGGTTCCCCGTTTTCGTTATACGTATCGCTGTTATTTCGTGAATTAATATGCCTAAATGGGCTAAAGAGAGCTTCTAGCTCCGTTGTTGATGTTGATTGGTCAGGCTGGCTTAGCAATGTGCTGGGCGCCATCACGACCGGATTTGGGGTCGTGACTGTTATCAATGAAAATGCTAGTACTTCTGCTTGCTTGGTTGATTCTTTTAATTTATGGCATGCTAGATTAGGACATGTTAGTTTATCTTATATTAAAAAATGCATTCTTTAGGTCTTATTTCAAATATTAATTTTTTGAATATTGATAAGTGTGAAGTTTGTGCAGAAGCTAAACAAACTAAGAAATCATGTGCTTCAGTATTTAGAGAATCTGAATTGTTAAGTTTAATACATACTGATTTAGGAGACTTGAAACAAACTATGACTAGAGAAGGGAAAAAATATTATATGACTTTTATAGACGATTTTTCTAGATATACAAAAGTTTATTTGTTGAGAAATAAAGATGAAGCTTTTGATAAGTTTTTAATTTATAAAGATGAAGTAGAAAATCAATTGGATAAGAAAATCAAAAGAGTTAGATCCAATAGAGGTGGTGAATTTATTTTACTGAATGATTATTGTGAGAAAGAAGACATAATTCACGAGATAACTCTGCCATATTCTCCACAATCAAATGGTGTAGCGGAAAGGAAAAATAGTACTTTAAAGGAAATGATGAATAGCATGCTTTTTAGTTCTGGTGCTCCGGATAATCTTTGGGGTGAAGCCATTTTATCTGCTTGTCATTTACAAAATAGAATTCCTTATAAGAAAACCGGTATAACTTCTTATGAGTTATGGAAAAGGTATCCACCTAATTTGAAATATTTGAAAGTGTGGAGGTGCCTTGCTAAAGTTATGTTGCCTGATCCTAAGAAAAGAAAAATAGGATCTAAAACGTCTGATTGTATGTTTATTAGGTATGTTGAAAGCAGTGCAGCATATTGATTTTTAGTAGTTAAAAGTGATGTACTTGAAAATAATACTATTGTTGAAGCTGAATTCTTTGAAAATAGTTTTCCTTTAAAATTTGAGGAAAATAATGATGCTCCTGTTATTCCAAGTGATAATATTTCACATGTTCCAATTATTCAAAATAATTTTGAAAGTGAGGATTTAAGAAGAAGAAAAAGACCAAGGAAAGAAAAATCTTTTGGTAATGATTTTTAATACTTATTTTGTGGATAATGATCCTGTAACATATTATGAAGCTATTTCTTCTTCTGATGCATCATTTTGGAAAGAAGCTATTGATGTAGAATTAAATTCAATTTTATAAAACAAAACTTGGATTTTAGTTGATTTACCTCCGAGAGCTAAACACATTGGTTGTAAATGTATTTTTTAAGAAGAAACTTAATCCGGATGGTTCCATTGATAAGTACAAAGCTAGACTTGTTGCAAAAGGTTTTACCTAAAAGCAAAATATTGATTATTTTGATACATATGCTCCTGTAACTAGAATTTCCTCAATTCATATTTTACTTGCCTTGGCTTCTATTTATAAACTTCATATTCACCAAATGGATATTAAAACTACTTTTTTAAATGGTGATTTGGAGGAGGAAATTTACATAGAGCAACCCGAGGGTTGTGTAGTGTCTGGCCAAGAAAATAGAGTATGTAAATTGCTAAAATCTTTGTATGGTCTAAAACAAG
>JASVEL010011821.1:0-37235 GCA_032618575.1 Nicotiana noctiflora
ACCGATGAGAGGTCGTGAGGAACAATACCACTGGCCAGGTAATTAGCATAATCAGCATACCATGGTGCTTCAAGGAGAGTGGTGGTGAGCAGCTGCTCGTCTGGAAAGGTTTCCAGAATTTCCCCACTCTCTTTGACAATTTCAGCTCCTTAAAGTCGTGACAAATGATCAGCGACTTGATTTTTAGTGCCTTTCCTATCCCTAATCTCGAGGTCGAACTCTTGGGGAAGCAGCACCCAACGAATTAGGCGCGACTTAGAGTCCTTTTTATCAATTAGATATCTTAAAGTTGCATGGTCTGTGTATACAATTACCTTGGATCCTATGAGATAGGACCGGAATTTGTCAAATGCGAACACGATCGTAAGCATCTCCTTTTCCGTCATTGTGTATTTTAGCTGTGCTCCACTCAAGGTCCTACTTGCATAGTATATTGGGTGCATCAGCTTGTCTTTCCTTTGGCCCAGCACTGCGCCCATTGCATAGTCACTTGCATCACACATTAGCTCAAAAGGTTGCTCCCAGTCGGGGGAAATAATGATGGGTGCTGTGACAACCTCTTCTTCAGTTCCTCAAAAGCAATCCCGCATTCATCAGAAAAACAAAAGGGTGATCTTTTTCAAGTAACTTACAAAGAGGATTTGATATTTTGGAGAAGTCTTTGATGAATCTCCGGTAAAAACCGGCGTGTCCAAGAAAGCTTCTTATGGCCTTGACGGATGTTGATGGAGGCAGCTTTGCGATGACATCAACTTTGGCACGGTCTACCTCAATGACTTTGCTTGAAACCCGGTGCCCCAATACTATACCTTCTTGTACCATAAATTGGCACTTCTCCCAGCTTAGTACTAAGTTTGTTTCCATGCACCGTTTCAGCACTCTTGTTAGATTGACAAGGCATTCATCGAATGAATTCCCTACCACTCAGAAATCATCCATGAACACCTCCATAATGTCTTCCACCATGTCGGTGAAAATAGCCATCATGCACCTTTGGAATGTGGCAGGTGCATTGCATAGTCCGAATGGCATCCTCCCGAAGGCAAAAATGCCATACGGGCATGTGAAGGAGGTCTTCTCTCTATCTTCGGGGGCTATGGAGATTTGATTGTACCCCGAGTATCCATCCAGAAAGCAAAAGTGGGACCTCCCTGCCAACCTGTCAAGCATCTGATCAATGAAGGGAAGTGGGAAGTGATCTTTGCGAGTGGCTATATTCAACTTCCAGTAATCCATGCATATTCTCCATCCGCTGATGGTTCTAGTTGAAATCAACTCATTATTCTCGTTTTTCACCACCGTCATGCCACCTTTCTTTGGCACACATTGGACCGGGCTAATCCAGCTGCTGTCTGAGATTGGGAAGATGATTCCCGCGTCTAGCCACTTTATTACCCCTTTCTACACCACTTCCTTCATGTTAGGTTTCAGCCTTTTTTGATGTTCCCTGGAAGATTTGTGTCCCTCTTCCAGGAGAATTTTATGTATGCAATATGCGGGGCTGATCCCCTTTATGTCTGCCATGGTCCACCTAATGGCAGTCTTGCATTCCTTGAGTACCTGTATAAGCTTTTGGGCCTGCACATCTAACAAACTAGATGAGATAATAACAGGTAAAGTGGAGTTAGGACCTAGAAATTCATGTCTGAGATGTGATGGTAGTGGTTTAAGCTCATGCTTTGGTGGCTCTTCTATGGATGGCTTTGTAGGCGGGGTCTCTCTTTTCTCTAAGTGTAGAGGCTCGAACTCAAGCTCTCTCTGCCAATATACCTTGCCTTCCAGAGATAGTACCCATTCAGCTAAACTTTCACCATTTACCTCTTCCATGGTCATCAGGCATGCTTGAAGTAGATCTTCAATGGTCAACTCTGCATTGTCTGTCTCCACTATCACATCAACCGCATCAATACGAGAGCAATTTGCGAACTCACTAGGGCGCCTCATGGATTTTTGCACATTGAAGATGATATCCTCATCATTCAACCTCATCTTGAGTTCCCAGTTTCACAATCAATTAGAGCTCTCCCGGTTGATAGAAATGGTCTTCCTAGGATTATGGGTATTTCTTCGTCCACCTTGCAATCAAGAATAACAAAATCAACGGGAAACACGAACTTCCCTACCTGGATTAGTACATCATCTATAATACTAAATGGAGGCTTAACCGTCCTGTCAGCAAGCTGTAATAACATAGAGGTAGGACTGGCTCTCCCAATGCCTAACCTCTTATAAATAACTAAGGGCATGAGATTAATGCTTGCCCCCAAATCACACAATGTCTTTGTAAAGGCATAATTCCCTATAGTGCATGGGATGGTGAAGCTATCTGGATCAGATAGCTTCTCAACAATGGGTTTGGAGACCACTGCACTACAAGTCTGGGTAAGTGTTACGGTGGCCAAGTCTTGGAAATCAAATTTCCGCGACATTAAATCTTTCATCATCTTAGCATACCCAGGCATTTCTTTTAAAACTTTAATTAAGGGAATGTTTACCTGGATTTGCTTGAGCATCTCAAAGAACTTTTTGTATTGCTCTTCTTTCTGGTGTTTGGCCAACCTTTGGGGGAATTGTGGTGGAGGCCTCTACTTCCTAATGACTTGGGACTTTTCTTTCTCTATCACTTTCTCTTCAATCTGTTGCTCTACCTGTTCAGCTACTTTCTCCGTTCCCTGCCGTGCCTCTTTATTTTCAGCAACTGGCTGGACTGTAACTTCTGTCAACCATGTGGACTCATCTAGTTCAATGGGCAATGGAGTGAGTGTCTCAGCCTGTGTGTCGATTTTCTCACTTTCTTTCTCAACATCAAGATCTCTACCACTTCTCAGAGTCACTGCCATCATCTGCCTTGGGACTTGGTCTTTTGGGTTTGTTTGGGTATCTGCAGGCAATGTCCCTTGAGGACGATTGTTGAGAGATATAGTAATCTGGCCCACCTGTACTTCAATATTCTTGATGGCTGCATTCCTCTCATTGGTTTTGGCATTTGACCCAATTACCTGCTGCATCATAGCTTCCAATCTTGCAAACCCATCGTCATGTCTACCTCCATGTGGTGGTGGAGGTGGATGATATCCCTGCTGCTGATTGCTGAAAATTTGAGGTCTAGGATATGGAGCCATGTTGTGTGGTGGCCTCATACCTGCTGCATTAAATTGTGTCTGAGGAGGCCTGTACTGCATTGGAGCCTGCTGACCCCAACTCTGGTTACCTTGTCGCTGCCCTCCATAGTTAGCCACTTAATTCATGTCTTCATGCTGATGACGTTCTATGTGTACAGCCCATGGATTACCTATGGGTTGGCTAATGCAAGATGTGCATAAACCACCATTGGTAGTATCTACAATATGAACCTGCTGCTTGACCCCAGATTCTTCCACCTTCTTTGTCAGGATACTCTTTTGTGTCAATAAGGTTGCTATGTTCTCCTCTATAGTGCTGAATGGATTCAGAGGTATAGAGTGTACCACTGGTGTGATAGGAGCATTCCTGGTCGTCCACCCGGAATTTGAGCCATTTTGTCTAGCAAATTTTGGCCCTCTCTCCAAGTCTTGCTCAGAAAAGCCCCACGTGCTGAAGCATCTACAATATTCTTCATACTATCTGAAAGCCCCATGTAGAACCTTTGACCCAACATCTGCTCAGGAATCCCATGGTGAGGACACATAACAAGCATACCTTTGAATCTGCCCTAAATTTCATGTAATGTCTCCATTGGTTTCTCCTTGAAGCTCACAATCTCATCAATTTGTTGAGCTGTCTTGTTAGGTGGATGAAACTTGTTGTGGAATTGCTGGACTAACTCATCCCAAGTTGCAATAGAGTTTTTGGGGAGTGAGTTTAGCCATATCTGTGCAGCTCCTGTAACTGAGAACGGAAAGAGTAGTAGTCTGATGGCTTCCAGGGTTATATTCGGTTGCCTCTGTGTCTTGCATATCGAGAGAAAGTTCTTCAGGTGCTGCTGTGGATCTTCAACCTGAGACCCAAAGAATAATCCCTTGTTTTGCAACAAGTGTTGCATGTTGTTAGTGATCGGGAAAGACTCAACATGAATTGCTGGCACAACGATGGCAGTTGCCAAATTATCCGCTATGGGTTGTGCCCAGTCAAACAGTGCACCTTCCTGTGCTTCCTGCGCCTCTTGCATATTTAACCCGGTTTGCTGGTTTTGTTTGTTTATGTCACCCATGTCGAAGTCTGGTTTGATTGGTTGTTGATATTGCTGAATTTGTTTGATAGCCTTGTTACGTGCCCGGAAAGTTTGCTCGGGGTCTGAGAGTCCTTCAATTATTTCTCCAGTGCTTGCAGATTTTCTACGCATGCACCTGAGTACCCAAATCAACAACCGTCAAAATATTCAATGTAAATTGTAGAAAGAACCTGACTACACAAGAATCTTGAAGTTCTGACAATGGCAATTGATAATTCCGTTAATTCCCGGGCAAGGGCACCAAAATTGATTCACGTCCAAGCAACGGTCGCAGTCAATATAACCCGTTCTAATAAGTTCAAGATCGATCCCATAGGGAATTAACCTACCAATCACAACTTTCACAACCTAAGAATACTTCCGAATCAAGTTCCAGAAATTCGAGTATATGTTTATTGTGGATTTTGACTAACTACTTTTGCAAGAATTAAAAAGGCTTTAAAAGAAAGAATTGAATATTGGGTAAAATAATATGGAGAAAGACTAAGGTATTGATTTCCCGTATTGATGGAATCCCTTATCATTATGCTCATACAAATTGTTAATATATTCTATCAATCATGAACGCTATTTGTATCGTAACCCTCTCCCGAGCAATTACAATAATTTAGTAGTGAACTATCTTGAGCTACCCTAACTAGCTTTAATTTGATTGGTTCACTTAAGACTGCACCCAAGACTTCGTTATTCCTAACCCCCGTCTTTACGCCTAAAGTTATAGATTCCTCCAATAACCTAGGTGTGGTGTTGTTTAACAATATACGTAAATATGCACTCTTTTCCAAGTTATGCACACTAAATAGGCACCGCTAATTGGGAGCTCTACCAATTAACTACAATAAGAATGAAGTTGAACAAATAGAAATCTAGCTAACAATTTGTAATCACATAAACGATAAATTCATCATCCAATAGGTTCCGTCAAAACCTTAGAAAAGGATTTAGCTACTCACGCTCAAAGAAACAAGAATAATAATTGAAATCATAAATAAATACTTGATATAAAATAAAGGAATGAGTTGAGATGATTCTCTCTTACTAATAGTCTTGCAAAAGTATTGAAAATAGATAACATGTCTCTATTGGGTAAACTAGGAGTTTTTATAGAGGTTTTAGGGCTAAAAAACTAAATTTGTACACAATTAGGATTACTGCTGCGGCGCTGTTCGTGGTTCATCTGCGGTCGCGGACGGATCATGAATAGTAAACTTCAGAGAGCCTATTTTTTGGCAGTTCATCCGCAGTCGTGAGTGAACCGCGGATGAACAGTCCGTCTGATTTTTCTCTGATTCTTCAAGCTCACTTCACTTCAACTCTTCTCTTGTCCTTTTCATCAACATGTGACTCCAAAATACCTCCTTTTAGCATCCAATGTATCATATGTACCTATAACACACCAATAAACACTAATCAAAGCATTTTGTCATCATAAACAACATTAATTCAACAACAAAGTGTGATTATTCAGGGCATAATTATAGTCAAATTCACCTATTATCAAGTTACACGGACAAGAAGGTTTCTGATGTTGTATATATGATTGGTGAGCGGGTCTTGCTTTGGGTCTTGCCTATGAAGGGCGTCATGAGGTTTGGAAAGAAAGGGAAGCTTAATTTGAGGTTTATTATCCTTTTTGAGATCTTTACACAAGTTGGGGAGGTTGCTTATGAGCTTTCCTTACCTCCCAGCCTAGCCAGAGTTCATCCAGTATTTCATGTTTTGATGCTCCGGAGATATCACAGTTATCTGTCGCACGTGTTGGATTTCAATTTAGTCCAGTTAGATAAGGATCTATCCTATGTTGAGGAGCCATTGGCTATTTTAGATAGGTAGATCATAAAGTTGAAGTCAAATAACACAGCTTCAGTGAAAGTGCACTGGCGGGGTCAGCCGGCCAAGCAAGCGACTTGGGAGACTGAGTAGGATATGCACAGTCAATACCCTCATCTTTTCACTACTTCAAGTATGTTCTCTATGCTCGTTCAAGGACGAATGGATATTTAAGCATAGGAGGATGTAACGACCCAGCCATTCGTTTTTAGAATTTACACCTCGTTTCCCCATAAACTACTTCCCCTAAGTTCATTTATGCTATTTCAGTTTGCCTGGATGTTCGGTTTTAGGATTCAGATGGTTTTGGGACACTTAGTCCCTAAATGAGTGCTAATGAGTAAAAAAATGGTTCATATTTGGAACAGTGTGAAGACGACATTGGAATGGAAATTTGATGGTTCTATTAGCTCCGTTAGGTGATTTCGGGGTTGGGAGCATGTTCGGATTACATTTTGGAGGTTCATAGCTCATTTAGGCTTGAAATACCGAAGTTTGAATTTTTTAAATTTCCGGTCCGATAGTGTGTTTTTTATCCAAGGGTTGGATTGGAATTCTAGATGCTGGAGTAGATACATCATGTCATTTGGGATGTGTGTACAAAATTTCAGGTCATTCGGGCATGTTTTAGTTAGGTTTCTAATCGAAGGTGTGTTTTGTGGGAATTTGAAGTTCTTAGGCTTGAATCTATATTAATTTTTGTTTTCGGCATTGTTTTAGACGTTTTCAGGGTTGGTGCCAGTTTGCATCAGGTATTAGGTATTCTTGGTGCTTTTGGTTGAGGTCCTGGGGGCCTCGGGATGATTTCGGGTAGTTAACTGAGGAATTTTGAATTTATTGGAGTAGCTGAATGTCTCTCTTCTGGTATTTATGCATTTGTGGCTTAGTAATCACAGATACGGCCCTATAGAAGCGGGTATTTGGTCACAGAAGCGGCTATTTGGTCACAGAAGCGGCTATTCGGTCACAAAAGTAGCTAGTGCCCCTTTCCCCAGAAGCCGCAAAAGTGGTGCCGTATCCACAAAAACGGAGCCGCAGAAGTGACTTATGCATCGCAGAAGCGGAGCTGCAGAAGTGGCATAGCTATCGCGGATGCGACCCTATCCCTTTTAATGAAAACCACAGAAGAGGTTGGTTTTTCCGTTTAAGCAGAGAAGCAGTCCCTTGTCCGCAGAATCGGAAATGACTGTTCAGAATATCAATTTTGAGGGTTTAATTCATAAGTTTGAAAATCAATTGAGAGCTCGGGAGAAAGCGATTTTGAGTGAGTTTTGAAGAGAAAGTCATTGGGTAACGTTTCTTTGATCTATTTTCTTTATATTTCATCGTTATATAGCTAAATACATCATTGCAATTCGAATATACGATCAATAATTTGTTAATTTAAAACATCATACACCAAACTATTAGGTTTTTATGGGGTATTTGACCTTCGATTTGAGAGATTTTTATATGGTTAGACTCGTGAGAGTACGAGGGTTTTGAAAATGTGAAAATTATTCGATTCCGAGATGTTGGCTGGAATGTGTTTTGGTCATTTTACCTCTTTTAGTGCCTTAGCTTTAATATTAATAGTGGAATTAGTTTCTTGCAATATTATTTATGATATGTAATTGAATTGAATAGATTTGGGCAATTTGGAGTCGGATACTAATGGAAAGGGCACATTTTCTAGTGATATTGAGCTGGTTCGAGGTAAGTGGCTTGTGTAACCTTATGTGGGTGACCTTTCCCCTTAGGATTGTATTTGCTATTTGAGTGTCTTGTTCGTGAGGTGACGAGCACGTACTTGAGCCAATTGATGAAAACCCAATTTTTGGTTAAACTATGAAAACTTAGTTCCTATCTTTATTTGCCTTGTTCTATTTGGAGTTATGGCTTATGTTAGATTAGGAAAATCATGTTTAGTTGATTTGACTGCCTACTTGCATAAGTCATTTTGACTGCACTACGTGAAGCATGCTAGGCTAGTTCTACCTGTGTTGTTTGTTTTTCGTACGTTATTCCTTGGTTTATTTCTTGCTGTGGTTGCGCAGTTATATTGGGACTACAGATGTAGGATTCCGGTAGCTCCCCCCTTGTTTGTTCACTTTAGGACTATGAGTTCCATTCTCAGAAGATCCCCCTGAACTTTTACTTTGGCACTACGGGACGGTATCCCTGGGAGATCCCCCCGCACATTGATGATTGGACAATGGGATGGTATTCCTTGACATCCTTTGGTATAGGTACGTGAGTTGGACTACGGGATGGTATCCCGGGAGATCCACAGGACACTTGAGGAGAGGACAGCATGACGGTATCCTGGGAGACCCTCATTGGTAACTTGATATTGAATTGTGTTTACTCTGTGTTTCTGCTCTATCATTGTAGTTATTATTGCTTTATTGATTTGCCTTATTACACTGTTGTGTTTATTATTTTTATCATATTTATACACTGTTAATTATTCCTATTGTTACATTTTTTCCTCAGTAGGCCCCTGAACTTTCCTCATCACTACCCAACCGAAGTTAGGCTTGGCATTTACTGAGTACCACTGTGGTGTACTCATGCCCTTCCTGTGCATATTTTCATGTGAAGATCATCCTGGTACCTCTACTCAGGCGCACTATCAGAGAGGCAAGAGGACCACAGAGACTTTAAGGTAGTTATGCTGCGTCCGCATACCGACGAGTCTGCTTCTTACTCTACCATTTGTACTTAGATTTCTTTCTTCTGGTTGTTAGACATTATAGTGTTTTGAGCCGATACCATACATTTCTATAGCCTGTGTTGCTATGAGTTTCTGAGTCTTTGGGAATTATATTAGACTTGTGTGATTGAGTTGTACATGCCGAGTGGCACCCAGTACAGTTGTTTTTTTAGTTATTTAATTTCGCTTTCCTCTTTTTTCCGCAAATATTATATTTTTCCACAATATTTGGCTTACCTGGTTGTGGGAACTAGGTTCCATCATAACATGTTCACGATTGATGAACTAGGGTCGTGACACACAACCCACTCCCTCATATTCATCTTCCTCTCATCCACATAATACAGCTCCCAAACCCAGACTAATAACGGTAAAAATGCTTGCTCGAAAAACAGTAGCATATAGGACTTTTTCAAAGAAATTAAATGAGTAATTATAGGAAAGCTAGGTCCAAGAATCTCAGTTTAACCCTGATTCTGAGTCATACAAGTCTTTTAGTAAGGGGGAATGACCTGGGTCTTCTGACTTGGAGAAGGCTCAAGAATCCCATTCTAAGGTAATTTCTTCTTTGACTAAGAATTTTGAAAATAGTTTTGTTCTAGTTAGGCCTATAATGAATGTGGGATTACTTGAAGTAGGTAGTAATGGTGGTAAGAAGAAATCTCCAAAAGAAAAGGAGAGAGAGGGTGAATGTGGATAAGTGAGCGGAAAGGGCGAAGGAGTGGTTGATCAATTAACCACTATTGATTTGTTAATACATGTTATTTGTGGTGTGGTACAAGAAAATGTTGAAGAGAGTGGAAAGAAGTCAGTGTGAAGTTGTTTTGGTGAACCTGCTGAAGGGTTAGCTAATCTAACATCACATGGAGATGAACATGGTTCATCAACTTAAGAGACCCTAGCAGACCTTTTGAAAAAGGTAGGTGCTAGTTACAATCCAAAGAAAATGAGAGCATCCACACCAAAATCCCCAGTGCCCCTAAACCTTTCAAGAAAAGAAAGTCTACCCCCAACACCTACTTACACTACCTTGCAAAGGTGAAGAGCCACAAGAAGTAGGGTGAAACATAGTGAGGATTATCTACAAAAGGCCTCAGCTAAAAGTAAGATGAAAATAATGGATAAAGTAAAAAGGAAGGTTGCAGAGTCCTAGGAAGTTGTTGAAGTTGAGGAGATGGAACAAGTCCATCAAGAAAAAATTATAATAGTGGAGGTTCAGACTCCCATGCCAAAAAGGTAGCCCAAGACTTCTTCCAAAAAGTCATCCTCTATGTTTGAGTCTGCTGCACATTCATTAGCCAAGAGGACAAGGTATGTAGTGAAAAGTAAACAAATTCAAATTCTGAAGATTAGGAATAGAGGGGTGAACAAGAAGAAGATGTGTCTGATGGCGAACAAGACACGCTTTCCATGTTTGGTGAAAGACAAATTTTGAAAGGTAGACTGTTGAAAGACCTAACGGAACCAGGAATAATAAGACTGGTGGATACCTTAGCTGCTCAGGGCTGGAAGGACATGGTCCTTCAGATGGATGGAAGGCTAGCTAGGAGTGAGATCATTGATTTCATGGAAATGAACAGATTAAGGGTGGCAGAGTTAGCAGCCTAGTGAAAGGAGCTAAAGTAACCTATGATGCAAATAAGCTAGGAGTGTTCCTTGACATATCCTCTGAATGTTTTGATGATTATACAAGGAAAATGTGGCCATTCTAGAATCCCTTCCTACTGCCTTGAAATTACATGGAGGTTTTGTGATGTTGAAGGTGTAAATGAGGCTAGGCCTATTCAAAAGAGTGAAATGAGGACAAACACAAAGTCATTTTTGAGTTTGTCAACAAGTGCCTATTGTCCGAGTAGGAGAGAAGGCATGTTGGAAATTATATACACTTGATGGAATGCTTGGAAAAAAGAATGCAGATTAATTGGCATGCACTAATCATGAAGCAACTGGACAGGGTCATCAATGGCTTAAAGGTTCATGCTACCCCTTATGGCGTTATTCTGACTACGGTTCTAGATAGGTGCAATGTGCCTCTGAAGAAATGGGAAATGGCCTCAAGCAAGGACCACGTTGGCATTAATACTCTACTTGCTTGTGACTATTTATTCAACTCTATCCCAAATCAACCTGGTTCATCCAAGAAGACTCCTATCAATAGTAAAGTCAAGGCTTTCATTCAAGAAAGTGAAGCTAAGGATGCTCAGATAGCTAGGCTCAAGGCTCAAGGCTCCTGCGGCAGAGGTGGACACTGAGAGGGATGCTATCAGAACTGAGCTCACAAAGGAAAGGGAGAAGAATGATGGAATTATTCACAATATGTTTGTCACGACCCAATTCCCAAACCCAGTCGTGATGGAGCCTCTCGTGAAGACAAGGCCAGCCAACAGAATGACAGTGCCCCTTTTAATAGATAATAAACATAAATGAATGAATAATACGACTTAATGACATTAATAACTGATATTTACCACCCAACACAACTCGACCAGGGTGTCACAAGTCACGAGCATCTAAAGAAGCCTGAACACAACTACAAAGTCTATAATATACATAGATCAAATTTAAAATCAAAGAAGGAAAATCCAGTGTTGTGGATGCTGGCGGTCACCTTACTCCGCTACAATAGTGATACCTTTAATCAGCTCAAATCCCGCTACAGGGTGAACAATACTTGCAACTGCACGTGATGTGTAGGGAGTAAAGTAAGTACTCCAACTCAGTGAGCAACAAGATTACATAATAGCTGAGCGGAAAGAAATCACGTAAGAGCACTTCATAATGTTATATAGAACAGTACAACCCTCTGAGAAAATAGTAAAACCATGAAAATCCTTTAGAAAATATCTGGCTCAGTTAAAAACCTCTTTTGAAAATATTCTTTTCCAACAGTCAAGCAAATGAATGCATAATCAGATAGTGCAAGTATGCACACGAGTCAGGCCCTTGGGCATAACACTCCATTAACAAACAACACCAGGGTATCTAGTAAACAGTGCAAGAAGTAGAATGGATGGCAATGATATGAGAAGGAGGAATGCCATGTCACATAGTACAAACAGGAAACAATGCATGATTGCAGTACAATGCACATGACCACTTCGGCGTGCAGCCCGATCCGTTTGGGTACAGGTGCTCACTGTAGGGGTTTAGACTCCAGAGGGACTCCTACAGCCCAAGCGCAATATAAATATCACAACGTTGCGGCGTGTAGCCCGATCCATCCTCAGTCTAGAAATACACATGCAACATTGCTGCGGTAGACAACTCGATCATGCTCAGTCTGGAAATGCACATAAGACACTTGGGCAATATCAAAATAACAGTTCACAGTTAAAAATGTCAATAACATGTTGCTTAAGTTCTCAAATATTAGAAAAATGGCTAAGTTTACAAATTAGTATTAAAACCTTAGACCGAGATCAAATAATATGTACAAATAATGCGAAAACTATGATATCAATCCCCGAAGGTCTAACATAGTTGGCATGAAGCCCTAACATGGCAATGAACCCACATTATGATGATAAGAAGTAGTTCAGTTCAATACCCAGTAAAGTCAGCAACTGGGATAGACCAACTCACAATCCCCAGCGGTGCTCTACCCCACGCTCATATCTGGCGTGCAAGTCACCTCAATACAACACTATGATGTGCAAATCTGGGGTTTCAAACCCTCAGGATATCATTTACAAGTATTGCTCACCTCGAACCGAAGAAATCTCTAGCTAGTGATGCATTTTCCCCTCAAACCGGACTCCATGTGCATCGTATCTAACCAAAACCACAACGAATACACTACGATAGGCTAAGGGAATATAACCCAATCGAAAAGACTTGAAAAATATTGAAAATCAAAAAATTGGCAAACCCATGCCCCGATCCCACTTCTCAAAATCCTGAAAATTTTACATCAATATGATCATTAACTTGCCACGAGTCTATATATATCAAATTCACAAGAATCGGAGTCAATTTGACCCCTCAAATCTATAGTTTAAGGTCTCTTAAGTTTAGAGCCCTAACCTTCATTTTTAACCTTTTATTCCTTTGGTTTTCAGTGTTAATCCATGTTTATTCACAATAATATCATAATCTATGTCCAAGAATCCTAACCAAATGATAGCCCCCTAAACCCTCTTCAAAAATCGCCCAAAATCTCCTTTGTCCGAAGTCCAAAATGTTTCTTCTCATCAAAAATCGTGAAAACACTATTCACTTAAACCAAGTTAGGTCTCCACTTCTGCGGTTGGGATACCGCACCTACGGCTCCAGCTTCTGCGTCAAAATAACCGCTTCTGCGGTCTAACTTAAAGTCCCTAAGATCGCTTCTGCGGTCAAAAACTGCTCCTGCGATATTCCCTTTTACGGACTACCTTCCGCTTCTGTGAAAATTGCCAAGCCCTCAAGGACCGCTTCTGCGACCTTGCCGCCGCATCTACAGAACCGCCTCTATGGTTCCTTTTTCGCAGATGTGGAAATAACAGTACCAGGAATTCATAAACATGCAACAAACTCCAAACTCTCCGTTTATCCACCCGAATTCACCCCAAGGCCCCCGGAACCCCAACCAAAAACACAGACATGTTCTATTACCTTGTTCGAACTTGCTCGAATCATCAAAACACTTTCGTTAACATCAAAATTATCGAATTTCACCAAATCAAAGACTAAATTTATCAAATTCTTCTGAAACTCACATTCCATCAAAAACCCAACATAAACACCTCTGATTCAACTGAAAGTTTTAACACACATCACAAATCACCTAACGAAGCTACTGCAACTCTCAGAATTCTGTTCCAACCCTCGGATCAAAATCTCACCTATCAACTGGATATCGCCAAAATTGTAACTTTATCAATTCAAGCCTAATTCTACACTGAACCTCCAAAATTACTTCAGATTGCCTCCTAAGCCTGAAATCACCCCCGAAGCTAATCAAATCATCGGAAAATCACATATGAGCCCTCTAACTCACAATCAACTTCCGGTTGACTTTTCCAAACCAACCTTTCCTTAAAGAGACTAACTGCCCCATTTCCTGCCAAATCCAATCAGAGTCAATTCAATCTCACCCAATATACAAATTAAATCATGAAGAAGCAATAAACGGGGATAACGGGCCGGAAACACATGAGACGACGGGTTGGATCGTCACATCCTCCACAACTTAAACAAATGCTCATCCTCGAGCGTACCCAGAGTTGTCCTAGAAGCCAACCAATAGTTAAGTAACCTTACCAAGCATATACCCGGGGTGATTACATAGGTCCGATAACACAACATAGCTGAAATCTCACAACCCACCTAGACCATGACCCGTAGAACAACATCACACTTTCCAAAATTGTACGCAAGACCAAAACCTCACATTTATACTCAGGATAAGTCCGAACCAGCTGTAATAATCCATACCTGCAACCTCCGGTGCAATTCTAAAATATACCATATAGCTCAAACACAGGCAGCGATAACTCCTATTCACGATAGTTGTCCACAACAACCATATACCGTTAGAAACCTCTTATTATCTAAAGTCTCATTCAAACACTTTCATATCCTACCAATGATAATGAAATACACAGCAAACTGTAACCATATGTCAGATCAACCACTAATGAAACCACTTCCCTTTTGACTAATACCACATCAGATTTCCAAACTGAACCTCGATATTATTCTTCCAACAAGCTATAATCATATTTTTTTCATATTCATTTATGACTCCCACGTTCACCTTCAATCCAACACACCACTCTTGTGATACGATACCTCATCACAGGGGTAAGCCACAACTTGCATAATCCATGCACCAATAAAGGGTGGTCCGAACATACTCAAATTATGACAAATGACTCAAACGAAAGAGTTGTACCTCAAGCTTATCAGTCCCTCAAAACACAAGGATGAGACCCCGTCTCACATCATGGATATAGAGTACCTGAATCTACCTCGAAGGGTCATAACACTATGTGGCCTCCCTACAATGCGTGATCATATCCAAGCACTGTTACACATGAAGCACCTCAAGTCACTATGATAAAAATCGACAGCACGCACGTTTGATGTCTGAACCAATGTAATTCATTACATCCACAGTGAAACCAATTACATATAACACACAACCCGATAGGCCATAACCACTACTCCATTTATTGAGAAACACTCAGTTACTCTTCCCACTCAACTTCCTCTATGAATCCTCAATAGAACTGCACCACATGTGCCCATATCAAAAAATCATGATGCCTCACAACACAGAATGCAACTCATAAATCTCCCAAAATCACCAACAAGTTCAAGCATAATCGAATCAACCTATCCCTCAACGATAAAACTCGGGACTAACCAAGCAAACTCAAGCTAAATACGTAGCCACAATGGCCTACCAACGAACGCAATACCAAGAAGCCTGAAGGTGTTCCTTCCACCACTATAACTCCTGCCAGAGCCGTGCGATATGGTGGCCAGCACTAAATAAATATCAAACTCCACAATCTCACCTAGCGACATGCTTGGCCACAAGAAATGTATCCGAAAAGGTCACTCAATATTGGATCTGAATCAATGGTATAAACCTATGCACTGACATCCGCCATGAAGACCTAATTACGAAAAGCAATCCTTCCTAGTCGTCCGTTAGTCTTTGAAATACAGACCACTCTTCTAGAACATAATCCGTTGAACCTCATCACGCGAACTGTGGTATTTTCTAACATAGCACATAGCACAATAGTCTCGAATAACCCAACACTGAGACAACCAGTCTACATCTCAACATCATATTCAAAATCTAACATGCCAAACGGAGACAGATCCACTCGGGCCTCCATTCCCTAGTTGAGATTTTTATGACATAAGGCCTCCATTCCCAAGTTGCCTTTTTTGCCAACATAGGGCCTTCATTCCTTAGTTGAGATTTTAGACACAGGGCCTCCATTCCCTAGTAAACGTTTTTGCAAACATAGGGCCTCCATTCCTTAGTAGTGATTTTCTAAGCATTGGGCCTCCATGCCCTAGTCGCCTTTTCGCCAACATAGTTCCTTCATTCCCTAGTTGAGATTTTTTTAGACATATGGCCTCCATTCCATAGTTTCCTTTTTGCCATCATAGGGCCTTAATTCCCTAGTTGAGAGATTTTTTAGACATATGGCCTCCATTCCCTAGTTGCATTTTGCCAACATAGGGCCTCTCGCCTTTTTTTGCCAACATAGGGCCTCTATTCCCTAGTTGAAATTTTTTAGACATAGGGCCTCAATTCTCTAGTCGACTTTTACCAACATAGGGCCTACATTCCCTACTTAAGATTTTAAATATAGGGCCTTCATTCCCTAGTCGTCTATTGCCAACATAGGGCCTCTATTCCCTAGTTGAGATTTTAGACATAGGGCTTCCATTCCCTATTCGCTCTTTCAATTAAAAGAAACAATCCTTATATTATCTCTTACGAAAAAAAAAAGAAGAAGTTTAGATCTTAGTTACAAATATCTCACGAAATTTTCCTAGTGAAAATTGGGGCAGAAAATTTCGTTTGTTTATTTGTTTTTGTGTTTAAGCAGGTTTTACCACAAAGCACAATGTTCGAGATGACCAAAAGAATGAGTTCCGATCCAAAATCAAAAAAAAAAGAACAAAAAAATAAGTGAACTCAAAGTGTTGAAGTGGAGAAGGATGTGGATTGCTCAAGATATGATTGAAGTAACATGCTTCACTATTCCCGCCTTGATCCAAAGCTGAAGAAATGTGACGACCCAAAGGGTCATCACTTATTTTTTTAATCATTTCGAGCTTCTGAGGCCTTGAAAACCTCATTCCATGTTGCCTCGATTTACGTGGACAATCCAAACATGTAGCCGGAAAGATTTTGTGATAGAAAATATGAATTCTATGAGAAATTTGGATAAAAATGATATTAATATTTATATGGTTGACTTCGGTCAACATTTTTGGTAAACGGATCCGGGCCCGAGATTGGATGGCCCCGAAAGGTCCGTAGGAAAATATGGGACTTGGGCATGCGTCCGGAGTCGAATTCTGAGGCTTAAAGCCCAAGTTATGAATTTTTCTGTGAAATTGTTTCTGATATAATTGTTAAAGGAATATGAATTAATTGACCTTGGTATCGGGCTCGTATTTTGGTTCCGACGCCCGGTACAAGTCTTAAATATTATATATGTGCTTTCTGTAAAGTTTGGTGACATTCGGATGTTGTTTGATATGTTTTGGACCTTGAGTTCCAAGTTTGAAGGTTTTGAAAACCAAAAGTATGAAAATCATGAACTTGAGGCTTGATTTGATGAAAACGATGTGTTATTGGCGATGTGATCGCACGAACAAGTTCATAATGTGTTTTTGATGTTATGTACATGTTTGGTTTGGAGCCCGGGGGGCTCGTGTAAAGATTTGATAGGCCGTTGGATTAAATTCTGAATTTTTCCACTGCTGGTTTTTCACCCAGCTGTTGGCTTCGCAATTGCGAAGCATTTCTCGCAATTGCGAAGGAGGCAAATCAAGGCAGGGCTCGCAAATGTGAACCCTGATCGCAAATGCGAAGCCCCTCATGCCCAGCCTCGTTCGCAAATGCGAACAATTGTTCGCAAATGCGAACATCCCCTTGTCCTGCCTATGTTCGCAAATGCGAACCATAGTTCGCAAATGCGAACATTCCCTTATCCAGCATTGTTCGCAAATGCGAACAATCCCCTTTACTGCATGTGTTCGCAAATGCGAACCACTGTTCGCAAATGCGAACATTCCCCTTTCCTGCCAGTGTTCGCAAATGCGAACTTCCCAGCCTTAGCTTATTTTTCAAACTCCAGAAATTGTTCGGGGTTCGCAATTGCAAACCCATGTTCGCAAATGCGAACACAGAGACTTGTAAGACACGATTTTCAGTTCATTTCTTCACTTTTTACAAACCAAAAACACTCATTTGCGATTCTTCACGGATTCCTTCTTCTTCAAAACAATTGTAAGTCACTTTTTACTTAATTCTTTCAATTCATAACATCATTAAACATGTTTTCAATAGAAATCAAAGGTTTTCATGGTAGAATTTCTTGTTTTTGATAGAATATAGGGTTTTTCATAAATTGGAAAATTGGACTTCGAATTGAGGTCCGATTTTGAAACAAATCATATACATGAGCTCGTGGGGGGATGGGTAACCGGATTTTGGTCCGAACCCCGAGTTCCGACCATGTGGGCTCGGGGTCGAAATTCACTATTCCGGGCAGAATGTTGTAAACGTTGTAATTGGCCTTAGGAATTAGTTTGTTGAGTAGTATTGATGATATTAAATCAATTGTGTATAGATACGATTGGATTGGAGCCAAATTTGAAAGAAAACGACATTGCCACTGATTGAATTGTTCATAAACATTCGAGGTAAGTGTTTGTTCTATCCTAGCTTGAGGGAATAGGATTATGTGCTATGTGTTATGTGATCGAGTACGGTGTATGGGCTGTGGTGACGAGCATCCATACACTGGCCTCTAGTATGACCGTGAGTCGTTGATAATGCTTATTGTGAGACATATTTGTAGATGAATTGTTGAACCTTTGCCAGGTGGTAGAATTGTTATTGTTCTCCCTTGTTGGGAGTTGTTGTGAAGATGATTATTGATTGCCCTTGTTGGGACGGTTTATGAATTATTGTTTCTTTCTTTGCCCTTAACTGTGATTGTTATTTGGGTGAGGAAGAGTGATAATGCACGAAGGGTGATGCCGTGCCATGTTTTATTATTTATGCACGAAGGTTAATGTCGTGCCATGTTTTATTATTTATGCACGAAGGATCATGCCGTGTCCTGTTATTGAACCATGTACGAAGGATCATGCCGTACTATGGATGTGAGGATGAGAGTAAAAGCACTAAGGGTGATGCCGTGTACTTTATTTGCTTATTTGGTGAGGATGAGAGTAAAAGCACGAAGGGTGATGCCGTGCAACCGCTTGCTATTCCTTGACTTGATATTACTTGTGTTTCCATTATACTTTGTTTTTCCTTGTGAATTTATTAACTGTTGTTAATTGTTGAATTCTTTGAGATATTCCTTATTTTGTTATTACTTGATCATTTTTTGTTATTCTTTGGTATACATATATATTGAACTGCACAGGTTTATGTGGGTGTCTGGTCCTAGCCTTGTCACTACTTCGCCGGGATAGGCCAGGCACTTACCAGCACATAGGGTCGGTTGTGCTGATACTACACTTCTATGCATTTTGCACAGGTCCATGTTATGATCAGGAGCAGCACCAGTAAATCGATTGCGTGGAAGTTGATCACATTTGAGACCGAGGTAGCTTGTAGACGTCCGCAAGCCCGACGTCTCTCTCTTTACTTATGTTACTAGCCGTAGTCTCTTTGTTCCGAGACAAACAAAATTATGTTATATTTCTTTCAAACTTTTATGTGTAGTATTCAATAGTAGTTCGTGAGTTGGTGACTCCACGTCCTGGGTAGAGGATTTCAGTATGATTTGCATCTTGTAATTAGTTATTTCTATTTCGATAAAGTATTCCGCACTTATTTAATTAAGGTTATGGTTTATTGTTAAATAAATTATTAAATTGTATTAAAAACAGGATAGAATGAATACAATGGCTTGCCTAGCTACTACGAGTAGGCGCCATCACGATCCCGATGTTGGGGGAAAATCCGGGTCGTGAAAAGTTGGTATCAGAGCTCTAGGTTACATAGGTCTCACCACTCACGAACAAGCTTAGTAGAGTTTGAGAGGTAGGTACGGAGACGTCTGTACTTGTCCTCCAGAGTCTATTGAGTTAGGAAAGAGTCTCTCATTTGTTCTTTCTTGTCGTGCGACCTGTTCCTCAATTACTGATTGAATTTCTATTATGTCCTTTCGCAGATGGTGAGGACACGCACTTCTTCATCCGCTGACCAGCAGCCTGAGCCCCAGGCAGCTCCCGTGAGGGGCAGGGGCCGAGGCCGTATCAGAGGCCTTGGTAGGGGTAGAGCTCAGCCCCCGGCAGCTACTCCACAGGTGGAGCCTCATATTGAGATTGACGAGGAGGTTCCAGTCCCAGCAGCTCCAGTGGGCCCAGCTCAGGTCCCGGGAGAGGCTTTATTTACCCCGGATCTTCGGGATGCTTTGGTCGGAATAGCGGGATTTATGGACAGCATTGCCAGAGCGGGCTTATTATCGGTTGCACCAGCTGCTTCTCAGGCTGGAGGAGGGGCCCAGACTCCTCTTGCTCGTACTCCGGAGCCAGTAGCTCCTCAGCCTCATGCACCAGTGGTTCAGCCAGCTGTGGCCACTCAGTCAGGTACCAGAGCTCATGCCGGTGATGGAGCGGCCATGACTTCTGATTCTTTATGGAGACTTGATCGGTTCTCCAAGCTATATACCACTACCTTCAGCGGTGCCACCTCAGAGGATCCTCAGAACTTCTTATTCAGTTGCCATGAGATTCTCAAGACTATGGGGATCGTGGAGACAAATGGAGTTGACTTCTGTACATTTAGGCTTGCAGGATCCGCCAAGACTTGGTGGAGAGATTATTGCTTGACTCGACCAGCAGGGTCCCCGCCTTTATCATGGGGATCAGTTTGCAGAGTTATTTCTGGAGAAGTTTTTCCCTGTTACTCAGCGGGATGCACTTCAGAGGCAGTTTGAGCGCCTCCAGCAGGGTACTATGACTGTCACTCAGTATGAGACGAGATTTGTTGATCTGGCACGTCATGCGGTGGTGATACTCCCCACAGAGCGGGAGAGGGTCCGCAGGTTTATAGATGGGCTAAATCAGCCGATTAGACTTCAAATGGTGATGGGAGTTGGGAGTGATATATCTTTTCAGGAGGCAGCTAATGCAGCTCGTAGAGTTGAGATGGCTCTTGCTCAGGGAGGCGGTTATCCTTCAGACAAGAGGCCTCGTCATTCAGGCAGGTTTAGTGGTTCTTCTTCTGGTGGCAGAGAATCTTTTGATAGAGGCCAGTCTTCCAGGCCTTTCCATTCCGCCCTTCAGGCTTCACAGGGTGGACCAGGTGATCGTGGGTTTCGTGGGCAGTATTCAGATCAGCCTCCTATTAATGCTCAGCCTCTTCAGAGTGTTCGTGGAGGCCATTCAGGTCATCAGGGCCAGCAGCCCCATCAGCCTAGGAGTTGCTACGGTTGTGGTGACCCAGGTCATTTTGTCAGGTTCTGCCCTCGAGCGACGGGCAACACTCAGCAGTGGGGCCCTCGTCCCATGATTCAGGCCCCAGCTGACCCTCAGCCTGCCCAGCCAGCCAGAGGCGCAGGTAGAGATTATAGAGGTGGAGGTCGAGACCGTAGAGGTGGAGACCGTCCAGCCAGAGGCAGAGGATAGCCAGTTGATGACCGTCCTAGGGACGCAGCTCAGAGGGGAGGTGCAGATCCCCGATTCTATGCTTTACCAGCCAGGCCAGAGGCAGAGGCATCAGATGCCGTGATTACAGGTACTATTCTTGTGTGTGGCAGAGGTGCTTCAGTATTATTTGACCCTGGATCTACATATTCCTATGTGTCTTCCTACTTTGCACCGTATTTGGCCGTGCCCAGCTATGCTCTGGATATTCCAGTTTATGTGGCTACACCAGTGGGTGACTCCATTGTAGTCGACCGAGTGCATCGTTCGTGCGTAGTTATATTTGGGGGTCTTGAGACCCGTATTGATCTGTTACTTTTGGATATGGTGGATTTTGATGTCATATTGGGGATGGACTGGTTGTCCCCATACCATGCTATTCTAGATTGTCATGCTAAGACCGTGACCTTAGCCTTGCCAGAATAACCCCGATTAAAGTGGAAAGGTACCTCAAGCCACTCCGTTCGCACTGTTATTTCCTATGTTAAGCCTCGACGCATGGTCGAGAAGGGGTGTCTAGCTTATCTGGCTTATGTTCGTGATTCCAGCGCAGAGGTTCCTTCCATTGAGTCAGTCCCTATTGCACGGGAGTTTCCCGAGGTTTTTCCTTCAGATCTGCCGGGCATGCCACCCGACAGGGATATTGATTCCTATATTGATCTGGTACCGGGCACTCAGCCCATCTCTATTCCACCCTATCGTATGGCCCCGCCGGAGCTAAAAGAGTTGAAAGATCAGTTGCAAGACCTTCTTGAGAAGGGCTTTATCAGGCCCAGTGTTTCCCCCTGGGGAGCACCTATATTATTTGTAAAGAAGAAAGATGGCTCGATGCGGATGTGTATTGATTACCGGCAATTAAACAAAGTGACAATAAAGAATAAGTATCCACCGCCGAGGATTGATGATTTGTTTGACCAGCTCCAGGGAGCGTGGGTATTCTCTAAGATAGACTTGAGGTCAGGCTACCATCAGCTGAAGATCAGGGCGGCCGACATTCCTAAGACAGCCTTTCGCTCTAGATATGGGCATTATGAGTTCTTGGTCATGTCCTTCGGGTTGACCAATGCCCCAGCAGCATTCATGGAGTTGATGAATCGAGTATTCAGGCCTTACTTAGATCCGTTCGTGATAGTCTTTATAGATGACATCCTGGTGTACTCCCGCATCCAGGAAGAGCACGAGGAGCACCTCAGAGTGGTTCTTCAGACTCCGAAAGATAACCAGCTATATGCCAAATTTTCTAAATGTGAGTTCCGGCCGAGTTCGGTAGCATTTATGGGTCGTATTGTATCAGGTGGAAGGTATTCGAGTAGACCCAAAGAAGATTGAGGCGGTCCGGAATTGGCCTCGACCAGCCTTAAGTGATCGAGATCCGGAGTTTCTTGGGATTAGCGAGGTTACTACCGTCGATTTGTAGAGGGTTTTCTTCTATTGCAAGCCCGCTGACCAGGTTGACCCAGAAGGGTGTCCGGTTTCAGTGGTCGGAGGAGTGTGAGGCGAGCTTTCAAAAGCTCAAGACAGCCTTGACCACCGCACCGGTGTTGATACTACCTACAGGTGCGGGGCCTTATACAGTTTATTGTGATGCATCTCATACAGCGCTTGGAGCGGTATTGATGCAGGATGGTAAGGTTATCGCTTATGCTTCGAGGCGGTTAAAAATACATGAGAAGAATTATCCAGTTCATGATCTTGAGTTAGCAGCAGTGGTTCATGCCTTAAAGATCCGGAGGCATTATCTATATGGTGTGACATGTGAGGTGTACACTGATCACAAAAGCCTACAGTACTTGTTCAAGCAAAAGGAGTTGAATCTACGACAACGGAGATGGTTAGAGTTGCTAAAAGACTATGATGTTACTATCTTATATCACCCATGTAAGGCCAATGTGGTGGCCGATGCATTGAGTAGAAAGTATGCCAGCATGGGTAGTCTTGCATACATTCCGGTCAGTCAGAGACCATTAGCTCTAGATGTCCAGGCCTTATCCAACCGGTTCGTGAGATTAGACATTTTTGAGCCTAGCAGGGTGTTAGCCTACACGGTCGCTCGTTCTTCGTTATTAGAGCGTATCCGTGAGAGGCAATTTGATGATCCTCATTTGCGTGAGTTGAGAGATACAGTACAGTGGGGAGGTGCCACACAGGTAAATCTAGATGATGATGGGGTATTGAAATTGCAGGGTCGAGTTTGTGTGCCCAATGTCGAAGGGATTCGAGAGTTGATCTTAGCGGAGGCCCACAGTTCGCGGTATTCTATTCACCCAGGCGCCGCGAAGATGTACCAGGACTTACGGAAACACTATTGGTGGCGCAGAATGAAGAAAGATATCGTTGCGTATGTCGCTCGGTATCTAAATTGTCAGCAGGTGAAATATGAGCACCGGAGACCTGGTGGTGTATTCCGGAGGATTGAAATTCCCGAGTGGAAATGGGAGCGGATCATAATGGACTTCATTACTGGACTTCCTTTGACTCGGAGGAAATTTGATGCTATTTGGGTCATTGTTGATAGGCTGACCAAGTCATCATACTTTATTTTCGTCTCCATGGAGTGCCAGTGTCTATTATCTCTGATCGGGGTATGCAGTTTACCTCGCGGTTCTAGAGAGCGTTCCAGCAGGAGTTAGACACCCAGGTTCAGTTGAGTACAGCATTTCATCCTCAGACGGATGGCCAGTCCGAAAGGACTATTCAGATTCTAGAGGACATGCTTCAAGCATGTGTTATTGATTTCGGAGGCTCGTGGGACTAGTTTCTGCCATTAGCAGAGTTCGCCTACAATAACAGTTACCAGTCTAGCATCCAGATGGTTCCGTATGAGGCATTGTATGGTAGGCGATGTCGATCACCAGTTGGATGGTTTGAACCGGGAGAGGCTCGGTTGTTGGGTACAGACTTAGTTCAGGAGGCCTTGGATAAGGTCAAGACTATTCAGGAGAGATTGCGTTCAGCTCAGTCCAGGCAGAAGACTTATGCGGATCGTAAGGTTCGAGATGTAGATTTCATGATTGGTGAACGAGTATTGCTCCGAGTGTTGCCTATGAAGGGCGTGATGAGGTTCGGGAAGAAGGGCAAGCTCAGCCCTAAGTATATTGGTCCATTTGAGATTCTAGACAGAGTGGGAGGGGTAGCTTACAGATTAGCTTTGCCGCCTAGCTTATCAGCCGTGCATCCAATTTTTCATGTATCTATGCTTCGGAGATAACACGACGATCCCACATATGTGTTAGACTTCAGTACTGTCCAATTGGACAATGATCTATCTTACAAGGAGGAGCCGGTGGCTATTCTAGACCGGCAGGTTTGACAGTTGAGGTCGAAGAGTTATCCTTCTGTGCGTGTTCAGTGGAGAGGTCAGCCTCCTGAGGCATCGACCTGGGAGTCCGAGTCTGATATGCGGAGCCGCTACCCATATTTGTTTCCTGACTCAGGTACTTCTTTATTTTGTCCGTTCGAGGACGAACGGTTGTTTTAGAGGTGGAGATAGTGACGACCCAAAGGGTCATCACTTATTTTATTAATCATTTCGAGCTTCTGAGGCCTTGAAAACCTCATTCCATGTTTGCCTCGATTTACGTGCACAATCCGAACATGTAGCCGGAAAGATTTTGTGATAGAAAATATGAATTCTATGAGAAATTTGGATAAAAATGACATTAATATTTATATGGTTGACTTCGGTCAACATTTTTGGTAAACGGATCCGGACCCGAGATTGGATGGTCCCGAAAGGTCCGTAGGAAAATATGGGACTTGGACATGTGTCCGGAGTCAAATTCTGAGGCTTAAAGCCCAAGTTATGAATTTTTATGTGAAATTGTTTTTGATGTAATTGTTAAAGGAAAATGAATTAATTGACCTTGGTATCGGGCTCGTATTTTGGTTCCGACGCCCAGTACAAGTCTTAAATATTATATATGTGATTTCTGTAAAGTTTGGTGACATTCGGATGTCGTTTGAGATGTTTTGGACCTTGAGTTCCAAGTTTGAATGTTTTGAAAACCAAAAGTATGAAAATCATGAACTTGAGGCTTGATTTGATGAAAACGATGTGTTATTGGCGATGTGATCGCACAAACAAGTTCATAATGTGTTTTTGATGTTGTGTACATGTTTGGTTTGGAGCCCGGGGGGCTCGGGTAAAGATTTGATAGGCCGTTGGATTAAATTCTGAATTTTTGCACTGCTGGTTTTTCACCCAGCTGTTGGCTTCGCAATTGCGAAGGAGGCAGATCAAGGCAGGGCTTGCAAATGCGAACCCTGATCGCAAATGCGAAGCCCCTCATGCCCAACCTCGTTCGCAAATGCGAACAATTGTTCGCAAATGCGAACATCCCCTTGTCCTGCCTATGTTCGCAAATGTGATCCATAGTTCGCAAATGCGAACATTCCCTTATCCAGCATTGTTCGCAAATGCGAACAATAGTTCGCAAATGCGAACAATCCCCTTTACTGCCTGTGTTCGCAAATGCGAAACCCCCAGCATTTGCCTTGGCTTCACAAATGCGAGCAAATGTTCGCAAATGCGAACTTTCCATCTTTAGCTTATTTTTCAAACTCTAGAAATTGGTCGGGGTTCGCAATTGCGAACCCATGTTCGCAAATGCAAACACAGAGACCTGTAAAACACGATTTTCAGTTCATTTCTTCAATTTTTACAAACCAAAAACACTCATTTGCGATTCTTCAGGGATTCCTTCTTCTTCAAAACAATTGTAAGTCACTTTTTACTTAATTCTTTCAATTCATAACATCATTAAACATGTTTTTCAATAGAAATCAAAGGTTTTCATGGTTGAATTTCTTGTTTTTGATAGAATATAGGGTTTTTCATAAATTGGGAAATTGGACCTCGAATTGAGGTCCGATTTTGAAACAAATCATATACATGAACTCGTGGGGGGATGGGTAACCAGATTTTGGTCCAAACCCCGAGTTCCGACCATGTGGGCCCGGGGTCGAAATTCACTATTCCGGGCAGAATGTTGTAAACGTTGTAATTGGTCTTAGGAATTAGTTTGTTGAGTAGTATTGATGATATTAAATCAATTGTGTATAGATACGATTGGATTGGGGCCAAATTTGAAAGAAAAAGACATTGCCACGGATTGAATTGTTCATAAACATTCGAGGTAAGTGTTTGTTCTTTCCTAGCTTGAGGGAATAGGATTATGTGCTATGTGTTATGTGATCGAGTGCGGTGTATGGGCTATGGTGACGAGCATCCATACACCGGCGTCTAGTATGACCGTGAGTCGTTGAAAATGCTTATTTTGAGATATATTTACAGATGAATTGCTGAACCTTTGCCAGGTTTTAGGAGTTTGTGAAAATTTTGAGACTGGAGGTAGGTTAGAAAAGAGATGTGTGTTGTTAAAGTGTTTGTGGAAGACTATACTCCTCATTCGAGGACGAATGATCCTAAGGGGGGGAGAATGTAAGGCCCCAGAAAATTTCGCTAAGTAATATAGGATTTTGTGGTGCCACGTAGGCTAATTATTATATTTTATGTGCTATGAACATTATGGACATCAATTAGACTTGCTAAATATGAGTATGAGTCTTATGGTAAGTGATATGAGGTCCAAATGAAAGCCCAAGTGTAAGCCAAATTGGAAAATTTTCGAAATAGGCCAAATTTCCAAATGGATTCACGCAAGGCTCCATTTTAAACGACCATAGATAATTATGTACAAGGTTTGATGTGGTGAATATCATTTCAAATGAAAGCCCTTTGAGTCTAGTTTCCAACGCTTCAAACCGTTCGTCATTTGGACATTCCTACACAAAGTTATGATCAAATTACCTAAGGCTGGAAAATGCGATGGTGTGTCAGGTCAATCTGCGATCCGCATTTCTACTCTGCGGTCCGCATGTTCGTTCTGCGGTCCGCATTTTGACCGCAGATTGAACCAGTGTAGCTCATTTTTGGCTGCCGATTTTGCGGTGCATTTTGTGGCCCGCATGTCCATTCTGCGGTGCATTCTGCAATAGCAGAATTGACATCGCAGGGTTATTTTTTTTATTTTTATAACCCGACCCCATTTCAATATATAGGCTTTGGGGTTCATTTTGGGGTCATTTCTTACTGATTTTAGAGAGAGGTGAGAGTATTTTAGAGAGAGAAGGAGGAACCCAACATCCAAATCATCCAAATCTTGCATCAATCTTCAAGAATCAAGAACCGAATAGCAAGTTCTTCATCTGAGAGGTAAGATTCTATACCCTAGGGTTTAATTTCGAGTTTGGTGTATAAGATGAGTTATTGAGGTATGATTCTTGGGTTTATTAGTATTGTGTATACATGCATGTACAACTTAGGTTTATGGGTAGATTGTTTAACTTAAATAACTAAAGATTGGGTTAGGGAATGAAGGAAGTCTTAAAAAAGGGGATTCGAAATCAAGATGCTCAACTAGTGTTTGATAAATTGTTCAAATGAGCTAGTTTCATGAATATCTTTCTAATATGTGTTTAAATTTGTTATGTTTCGTAGTAGATTGGAATTGCTAGAGTTTTTGGAGTGTTGTAGTAACTTAAGGAAAGATCAATCGAGGTATGTATGGCTAACTTTGATTCTTGTGAAATCGCCCTTATGTGTGCAATTCGTTTGGCATGTGTTAATTTGAGAGATTGTGTGTAATTTGTTGATTTTGTTGTTGGGTATCTAATTGATGTTAAAGTACATGTGGTGTGGTATGAAATATGAATTGAAAGATAACAACGGAATTGGAATTGGTAAAGAATTGTGAATAATGGTTATGATGGCCTATATGGCACCTTGTGGAAAAGAAACGAAACACTTGAGAATTGGTTTATTGTGGAAAGAGACGAAACACTTGAATTGTGGAAAATTGTTGAACCTACTTGTGTGAATATTTTTTATTATGGAAATATTGTAACTTGGTTGTGATATTAGCTTGATAAGTAATTGAGAACATGAAACAATGTGCAAGTTTCTTATTTGAACTTGTTGAAATTATGTGTAGTGTCTTATCTGCTGTTTGAAATTGTTGTGTTTTAAACTGTAAGGTAGGATCGGGTTGCGCGCCGCAACATAAGGAAATAATGTGTGGGTTGGGGTGATAAGGGTGGCCGAGGTAATAAGGGTGGTCAGGGGTAATAGGATGGAAAGCGATCGAAATCGCTATTGAAAATTGATATAAAAATCATTGATGTGAAATTGCGAAAGGAGACAACAGGAGAGTTTGCAACATGTAAGGCACTGATTGCCCTTTTGTTTGACTACTTGTGTTTTACGTGATTGATTGGTTATTTTTCTACTTGTTGATCTTAGAACGAGCTTTGTGTTGAGAATTATCTGAAATGAGGAAAATGTGGAAAATATGGTTGGCCGGCTTAATTAATTCTTGATGTAATTTAATGGCTTGAGTTTACTTGGGACAAAGTTTGTCCATACATACCGGCACAATTCAAGTGTACTGACGTCCCTTTTGCCGGGGACGCTACATTCGTATTATGATTGTAGGTGAATCGGTAGCAGGTACTTCAGCTCATCGGCAGTAGCATCCTTCATCTTCCACTGCCCGTTTTGGTGAGCCCCTTTCCTTTCGGGGCCCTACGTGGCTCATGCCACTCTTGTTTAGACTTTATTTTGATTTTGTGTAAGGTATAGCCGGAGCCTTGTTACCAGCAAGTATTGTATCGTCCTTTGTATCCTAGAGGTTCCGTAGACAATAAACTGTGGGACTATGGCCTATGTATGTATATGTATATGTCGGGCGCTGTAAATTGTAACTTGTTAGTAAATCAATCGTATAGTTATGTTTGTACATTGTGAAATCAGTTATAATTGGTAAGATCTTTGGTTTTTGAGTAATAAACGACACAGGGGAATCGCGTGGGATATAAAGGAACCCAGGTCCGCTTGATTGGGGCTACCTAGTCAGGCGCCGGTCATGTCCCTCGATTTGGGGCGTGACAAACTTGGTATCAGAGCCTAAGGTTTTTAAGTATCCTAGGATGTCTCGGAGCCGTGTCTAGTAGCGCCCTTCTTATCGGTGTGTTGTCGACCACATCTATAAGTTGGGGGCTGCACGGACATTTAGGAATTTCACCCTTCTTTGTTATTCCAGATCGTGCGATATGGCTCCAGATATGGAGCTAGTTTCCTATCTAAGTATTACCCTCAATATTGGTAATTTTGATACCATAATATGTGAATTTGAAGCATGTAAGGTGAGATTTATCTCACCATTGAGTCCAAGTGGATCACCCAAGGACTTGTTAGAAGAATGTGTTGAGCCATGGGGTGATTGGTAGAACTTGTTGTTTAGGAGAGTACCCTTGTTCCCACTAATATCACTGTACCACCACATCATGTAGTATATCATCAATATGTACGGCTAAAACCCTGTCTCTTAGAAATTAAGCTTCCATGGTGTCCGTGTAAATGTTGTAGGTTCAAAATATAATTGATGCAGTATTCATTTTGTTATGTTAAGCGAATTATTGCTGTGAAAATATATGCAGGAGGCACTTCTTCATTTGTTTAATATATTATTCTTAGTAGATGAGGATATGTATAGAATGTGAACTATGTGCCAAAATGACTAGACTTCAAGTCAAGTTTAAATAGATATTTTGATGCCAAATTTTGTGAGAAAACTTGTTATGGTTGATTCTTCCAAATTGTTCTTATGTGTACCAAAAGGATTTGATTGATTGTGACTAGTTGATGGTAATATACATAGATATTTGGAAGCAAAGAAAGTGAATGTGTAAATGTGGTAAGATTGAACTTTGGATTCTTGTTGTGATTGATACTTTACATGAATTGGTGTTGTGACCCGATGTATGTGAAAGATGCATTCCAATATGATCAATGTGCTATTATTGACAACATAAAATGGGTGCAAGGGGTATGAATCATGCATTGAAATGTGAAGGACTTAAATTGAAATTGAAGCAGCATATATTAAATAAAACTGTGTGAAGTCCTCTGTGCATAGAGATGTTGAAATAAGTCAAATGCTTTTGAGAAACAAAATGTAGACAATGTGTCGAGAACTCGAAATGAAATTGTACCTGGTGATACTTGTGACATGAGGGAATATGAAACAGATTATGATGTTGATGTGAAATATGAGAAAATGATGTGAAATGCGAGGAAGAAGAGATTGTGTTATGAAATGTGGCCTAGTGCCAAGTCTGATGTGATAATTATGGCCCTAAGAGTCGATGGACAAATATACGTGAAAATGGTATGATTCTTTTATTTGATAATGTGGTGATCATTTAAAGTGTTTGATTCGTAATTGTGATTTCCTTATTATTGTATGAAGCACATAGGTGTATAATCTGATATGTGAACCCTACGGAAGGGCTATGATATGCATCCTATAGGTATGGAACTTATGTGAAAACTATGTGATCCATTTTATTTGGTAATGTGGTGATTGTTTAAAGCTTTTGTTAAACCCTTATAATTTCCTTGTCCTTGCATAGATATGTTCTTAAAAAGAATCTAAATTACAAAACAGTTCATGCACATGCACCTGCTCTTTGAATGAGACATATTATTTACAAAGTCTCCCGAACACAGTACTAGTATTTACAACCTCCTATGGAATTGAGCTCTATAATTATGTTCCAGAATTGAGTTATAGCACTTGATACTTCCCACTTATTTTTCCTAAATTCTCAACAAAGGACTATTCCTGATGAATTTCTTACAGAAACTTTTTATTTAAATGGACAACATCTGCTCACTCGTGCCTACACATGCACCATCATAAAGTTTGTACATGTGGTGTCAAGTTCCATGCAAAGTATCCAAGATTTGTGATCCTTCTCGAGTCACTCTTTTACTTAGTTGTGTGTGGATTATATGGCTTAATCAACCAATCTACTCTCTTACGAGTAACATCATGAAAACCTTCTTACTATCAAGAAACGTGAAAGCATGCATCTACACTTATCCTACAAGTACATGTCAATTGAAATGGTCACTGTGTGCATAAAGTTTTTCTGAAAATCGAGATCCTCATATCCCATCATAGGAAGACCTTGTGTCGCCATAATTTTTGTTTCCACTTGAGATATCCCGTAGTAAGTAGCTCACTTAGTTTCTAATATTGTGGTTGCCCGTGATGTAGAATTGTATTGCAGTTTGGAAGATAGTATAGCATAGGCATGTCCAACACATAACGAATGATTATTCTCTCTTCATGTCTCCACAATGTGTTAATTGTACTCCTTATTTGGTGAAGTCGTTGTGCTAGTACCCAACACTTGTACGATAACCATGATAGAACGTGCCTTCTATGTATCACTATGACACTTCCTTTTTCAAGTCAAAACATATGGAGATCTCATCATGAACATCTGCAAACCTTCAGTGATTATTGTGCAATGTCTCATTGAGTTTGGTTTTCTTTACACCCTCAACTTCTAGAATCTTGGACTATGTCGTTGTCATGTGTGGAGAGTTTTACTACTCTTGGTATATCACCTTCTTGGCTAGATATGAGTGTTATTTTCCTTCTCCCTCGAGCGTCGTGTTAACTATTAGAACCATCTAACCAATTCATGATTTTTCCCCAATATCAAGATTTCCTAGCTATTGAGTTTCACTCGTGAAAGGTCGAGATTAGATGACTTAGGATTTTTGTACATATCATGAACATGTTGATTTGAATGAAAAACAATGGTCGTAGTTTTTAGTTTCCTCGCATATGATCAATTACCAAGAAGTGTTAAGTTGTCTAGAATATGGTAATCTCATAAGCGTTCAATTCTTTTCATCCTTATAGGCTTGTGGCATAGATTCTGTGTGTCAAGTAATGTTAAGAGTGTAATTCAACTTCGTGTATTTTGAATCCCATATCACATTCAAAGTACTTGAGTATTCCTCCTTTATGATTCCTATTTCCCATGTACTACTTACTCTTATTCGTCATTTGTGTATTAATTGAGGTAGTCATAATGATTAACCATGTTAGTATTGTTAGTAGTAACATTTTCTGTCTCTTAGTATACAACCTCATAAAGTACTCTACCCAGTGCATTAATGGATTCTTGAAGAACTCCAGCCTAATCTTGAACTTTGTTGTTCCTCATTGATTAGATCCCGATCCATTGAGCCTTGTAAGTTTAGATGAGTCAAAGATGAAGCTTCACAGTGTGGTCACATATATGTTGGGTAGGTAATTTTATGGTCAGTTTATGAAAGCACATCTTAGGATAATTATTAAGGGTCATCAAGGGTTTAGTGTGAGTGTACCCCTAAAAATGTTATGTGAGTTGATAATAAAAGTAACATGACTGTATTACACATTAGGTTGCAATAGGTGTATGATATTCCCCATAACTGTTCCTCACTGTACTTTGTGTTTCCATATGCTTATGTCTAAGAAGATAGTGATGAAAAAACAATGTGGGTATGAATTGACTTGATTGAACCATATAATCATGGTAATATCCTATATGATGCACTACTAGCAAGACTCATGATGGCTTGGCTTCATATGGACTGTTGATTGAAATGAAATTATATTCTTGTTGATGAACACCTTTGCGATTACATTAATGGCCGGTAAGGACTATTATGAACACATGATTGTTTGTTTACTATGAACTGACATCCTTGATGGTATGATGCCAAGTTATGGAATTGTGGGTTATTTTTGTTATCATGAATTGCAATATCCGGTGGAGTGTAAATTGTACAGTGGAAGTTATAAAAAGGTAAAGTCAATGGATAGTTATCTCATGCAAGATGTTTATCTGTCATCCTTATTATGTATGTTTGGGAGTTGATATTATTTTTGAGAAGGTGTTATGATAATGCTTGTAAGTCGACAATGTCGCGTAGAAGGATAAATGTGTCGTGGAAGGAAAGTACTTTCGTTTGATTGAATACCAATTAGTTTTGACTTGGAATGTACCATATAGGTATTTTGATGTAAAACTGTGCAGTCCATGTTCTGGTATCCATATGTTAATGTAGTTCTTATAATACTGGGACTAGGATTGTGGATATATACTTGTGGTGCTATGTACTGTTGTGGATGTGTGGTTAAGAAGATTTTGGTAATTCTCTGGCAGGTGGATAGGCCTAGTTACAAAGGAAACTCTGCCGAAATTTTTGAAAAATTTAGGAGTTAGTGAAAATTTTGAGACTGGATGTAGGTTAGAAAAGAGATGTGTGTTGTTAAAGTGTTTGTGGAAGACTATACTCCTCATTCGAGGACGAATGATCCTAAGGGGGGGAGAATGTAAGGCCCTAGAAAATTTCGCTAAGTAATATAGGATTATGTGGTGCCACATAGGCTAATTATTATATTTTATGTGCTATGAACATTATGGACATCAATTAGACTTGCTAAATATGAGTATGAGTCTTATGGTAAGTGATATTAGGTCCAAATGAAAGCCCAAGTGTAAGCCAAATAGGAAAATTTTCGAAATAGGCCAAATTTCCAAATAGATTCACACAAGGCTCCATTTTAAACGACCATAGATAATTATGTATAAGGTTTTATGTGGTGAATAGAATATCAAATGAAAGCCCTTTGAGTCTAGTTTCCAACACTTCAAACCGTTCGTCATTTGGACATTCCTACACAAAGTTATGATCAAATTAGCAAAGGCTGGAAAATGCGATAGTGTGTCAGGTCAATCTGCGATCCGCATTTCTACTCTGCGGTCCGCATGTTCGTTCTGCGGTCCGCATTTTGACCGCCGATTGAACCAGTGTAGCTCATGTATAGCTCATTTTTGGCTGCCGATTTTGCGGCCCGCATGTCCATTCTGCGGTGCATTTTGCGATAGCAGAATTGACATCGCAGGGTTATTTTTTTTATTTTTATAACCCGACCCCATTTCAATATATAGGCTTTGGGGTTCATTTTGGGGTCATTTCTTACTGATTTTAGAGAGAGGTGAGAGTATTTTAGAGAGAGAAGGAGGAACCCAACATCCAAATCATCCAAATCTTGCATCAATCTTCAAGAATCAAGAACCCAATAGCAAGTTCTTCATCTAAGAGGTAAGATTCTATACCCTAGGGTTTAATTTCGAGTTTGGTGTATAAGATGAGTTATTGAGGTATGATTCTTGGGTTTATTAGTATTGTGTATACATGCATGTACAACTTAGGTTTATGGGAAGATTGTTTAACTTAAATAACTAAAGATTGGGTTAGGGAATGAAGGAAGTCTTAAAAAAGGGGATTCGAAATCAAGATGCTCAACTATTGTTTGATAAATTGTTCAAATGAGCTAGTTTCATGAATATCTTTCTAATATGTGTTTAAATTTGTTATGTTTCATAGTAGATTGGAATTGCTAGAGTTTTTGGAGTGTTGTACTAAATTAAGGAAAGCTCAATCGAGGTATGTATGGCTAACTTTGATTCTTGTGAAATCGCCCTTATGTGTGCAATTCGTTTGGCATGTGTTAATTTGAGTGATTGTGTGTAATTTGTTGATTTTGTTGTTGGGTATCTAATTGATGTTAAAGTACATGTGGTGTGGTATGAAATATGAATTGAAAGATAACAAGGGAATTGGAATTGGTAAAGAATTGTGAATAATGGTTATGATGGCCTATATGGCACCTTGTGGAAAAGAAACGAAACACTTGAGAATTGGTTTATTGTGGAAAGAGATGAAACACTTGAATTGTGGAAAATTGTTGAACCTACTAGTGTGAATATTTTTGATTATGGAAATATTGTAACTTGGTTGTGATGTTGGCTTGATAAGTAATTGAGAACATGAAACAATGTGCAAGTTGCTTATTTGAACTTATTGAAATTGTATGTAGTGCCTTATCTGCTGTTTGAAATTGTTGTGTTTTAAACTGTAAGGTGGGATCGGGTTGCGCGCCGCAACATGAGGAAATAAGGTGTGGGTTGGGGTGATAAGGGTGGCCGAGGTAATAAGGGTGGTCAGGGGTAATAAGGATGGAAAGCGATCGAAATCGCTATTGAAAATTGATACAAAAATTAATGATGTGAAATTGTGAAAGGAGACAGCAGGAGAGTTTGCAACCTGTGGGGCACTGATTGCCCCTTTGTTTGACTACTTGTGTTTTACGTGACAGATTGGTTATTGTTCTATTTGTTGATCTTAGAACTTTCTTTGTGTTGAGAATTATCTGAAATGAGGAAAATGTGGAAAACATGGTTGACTGGCTTAATTAATTCTTGATGTAATTTAATGGCTTGAGTATACTTGGGACAAAGTTTGTCCATACATACCAGTACAATTCTAGTGTACTGACGTCCCTTTTGCCGGGGACGCTACATTCGTATTATGATTGTAGGTGAATCAGTAGCAGGTACTTCAGCTCATCGGCAGTACCATCCTTCATCTTCCACTGCCCGTTTTGGTGAGCCCTTTTCCTTTCGGGGCCCCGCGTGGCTCATGCCACTCTTGTTTAGACTTTATTTTGATTTTGTGTAAGGTATAGCCGGA
Organism: Nicotiana noctiflora; assembly: GCA_032618575.1. NCBI lineage: Eukaryota > Viridiplantae > Streptophyta > Magnoliopsida > Solanales > Solanaceae > Nicotiana > Nicotiana noctiflora. Next base: position 35,533 of record JASVEL010011821.1, read on the forward strand.
GCCTTGTTACCGGCAAGTATTGTATCCTCCTTTGTAATCCTAGAGGCTCCGTAGACAGTAAACTGTGGGACTATGGCCTATGTATGTATATGTATATGTCGGGCGCTGTAAATTGTAACTTGTTAGTAAATCAATCGTATGGTTATGTTTGTACATTGTGAAATCAGTTATAATTGGTAAGATCTTTGGTTTTTGAGTAATAAACAACACAGGGGAATCGCGTGGGATATAAAGGAACCCAGGTCCGCTTGACTGGGGCTACCTAGTCAGGCGCCGGTCATGACCCTCGATTGGGGCGTGACAGTAAGGAAGAGTGATAATGCACGAAGGGTGATGCCATGCCATGTTTTATTATTTATGCACGAAGGTTAATGCCGTGCCATGTTTTATTAATTATGCACGAAGGATCATGCCGTGCCCTGTTATTGAACCATGTACGAAGGATCATGCCGTACTATGGATGTGAGGATGAGAGTAAAAGCACGAAGGGTGATGCCGTGTACTTTATTTGCTTATTTGGTGAGGATGAGAGTAAAAGCACGAAGGGTGATGCCATGCAACTGCTTGCTATTCCTTGACTTGATATTACTTGTGTCTCCATTATACTTTGTTTTTTCTTGTGAATTTATTAACTGTTGTTAATTGTTGAATTCATTGAGATATTCCTTATTGTGTTATTACTTGATTATTTCTTGTTATTTTTTGGTATACATATATATTGAACTGCACAGGTTTATGTGGGTGTCTGGTCCTAGGCTTGTCACTACTTCGCCGGGATAGGCCAGGCACTTACCAGCACATGGGGTCGGTTGTGCTGATACTACACTTCTGTGCATTTTTGCACAGGTCCAGGTTACGATCAGGAGCAGCAACAGTAAATCGATTGCGTGGAAGTTGATCATACTTGAGACCGAGGTAGCTTGCAGACGTCTGCAAACCCGGCGTCTCTCTCTTTACTTATGTTACTAGCTGTAGTCTCTTTGTTCCGAGACAAACAGAATTATGTTATATTTCTTTCAAACTTTTATGTGTAGTATTCAATAGTAGTTCGTGAGTTGGTGACTCCACGTCTTGGGTAGAGGATTTCCAGTATGATTTTCATCTTGTAATTAGTTATTTCTATTTCGATAAAGTATTCCGCACTTATTTAATTAAGGTTATGGTTTATTGTTAAATAAATTATTAAATTGTATTAAAAGCAGGATAGAATGAATACAGTTGCTTGCCTAGCTACTACGAGTAGGCTCCATCGCGATCCCGATGTAGGGGGAAAATCCGGGTCGTGACAAGAAAGAACCAACGCCTATAGCTGACGAGCATCAAGAATCAAATTAGAGTTATAGCATGAACCAGCTAAGTCTCAAGATCATGCTTCAAGAGATTTATAGATAGGAATCTTGTAACTCGCAGTCGATGGGGTTTAGCTAGTTTAGCTCTTTTTCCATTTTAGTGTAATAAGGTGTTCAGCAAGCAGTAGCAGTGGTAGCAACAGTGAAATCACAGCTTTCTGGTAGTACCAACTACTAAAACTTTGATAACTATATTGATCTGATTCCTTTATAGCCAATGATATGTAGGTAACCTCAGAAGCAATGTTCGGTCAGGATTTTTCAAAAATACTTCTCATGGAGTGTCAAATGGGCCAAAATCTCTCATAATTGCTCGTTTTGTCTTTGCCCGAAAACCCTTTGTGTCTTTGAGTA
>JASVEL010011822.1:0-118101 GCA_032618575.1 Nicotiana noctiflora
GATCAGCCTCCCCCTCGAGGGTGACCCCTGGCTGCCTGACCCTCAACCCTAGCTGGCGGGGCGGGTGCTGAAGTAGATGGACCAGAAGATGAGGGTTGTCCCCTCTGCTAAGATGGCCTCGATACAAGGCGGGGACACTCTCTCTAAATATGCCCAAACTCCCTACACTTAAAGCAGCTTCCAGGTGCTGGGGGCTGGGACTGAAGGGAACTGCTCGCACCGGAGTGACCAGCTGAAGGACTCGGTCGGGAAGAACCCTGAACAGATAGAGCCTGAGATGAACTCTATGCTGGTAGGGTACTGAGATATGGTTGGCCCTGATGAGAACCCTGATCACCTCGGCCAGAAGATGACCGGCAATACTCTGAGCAAGCTGGCTGTGAAAATCTAAAAGAACGACCTCGGCTCTACTGACTCTCGCCTCTAGACTGAGTACCACTGGAACTACCTGATCCCCGAGTGCGAGTTGCGGGGGTCTGATGACCACCCCCGATCTGGGATGTAGATGCTGCAGTGGAGGCTGAAACTGCCTGAGCCAGGCCAGTGCAAACTATCAAGATCTGAGCTAGGGTCTCCTGAAGACCTTGAATCACAATAGGCACAGCTGGTGCCTGAACAGGTGCTGTTGGGACCTCTACAGCTGGAGGCTTATCTGCAATAAGAATAGCCGGTAGGTCAACTGGTACTGCCCTAGCTGCTCTACCCCTACCACGACCACGGCCGCGTCCACAGCCTCTAGCAGGTGGAAATGGTGGTCGTCCGCCTCGTCCTGTAGCACGAGTCATCGCCATCTGAGAGAGAATAGAATACCAAAATTCAGTTTCAGATCAACAAAGTCGCACGACATGAATTTCAAAAATTTGAAGTTTTCCTAAAAGTTTCTGCAACCTCCCGAGGATAAGTACAAACGTCTCCGTACCGATCCGCGAGATACTACTAAATCGGCTTATTATTCGCGAGACCTGATAACCTAGGCTCTGATACCAACTTGTCATGACCCAAACCCCAGTCGTGACGGTGCCCAACATATTGCTAGGCAAGCCCGGCCATTTCCCGATAACCATTTCAATTATTAAATTTTACGATGTTTCATTTAGAGTCAAATAGCTTGTTTTCATAACAATACCAACAAGTACGGAACATGAAACAACTGAAATATAGCCCAATAGATATGGTGTCACAAGTTTGAGCCTCTAACAATAGAGAAAATCCTATACAACTGATGTCTAAGAAGGATAACTAAGAGATAAACAGAGGAAGGGAGAGATCGGGTCCTGCGGATGCCGACAGCTACCTCGATATCTCCTCAACAACTGGAAAGACAGTAATATATAGCTTAACTGCCCCCCTGGATCCTTGTATCTGCACACAAGGTGCAAGGAGTAGAGTGAGTACTTCCAACTCAGTGAGTAGTAATAATAAATAACAACTGAAAGTAAGAACACCTGTAAGAACACTACACAGTTCTAAGGACAACTGTACCGGTAAATCATCTCTAAAGTGGAAAGTCCAATCTCAGTCTACTACTGTCTCACACTGATCCCACACTAATCCAACACTGTTGTGGCATGCAGCCCGATCCTTTCCGATACTGCTGCGGCGTGCAGCCCGATCATATGTATATATATATATAATGTTGCGGTATGCATCCCAATCCAATATAATAGATATAATGATGCGGCATGCAGCCCGATCAAATAATATATAATTGCGCTCAGTGGGAGTGTATGGAGACTCCGGAGGGGCTCTTTCAGCCCAAGCGCCATAATACTGCGGCGTGCAGTCCGATCCACATATATATCTCTGCGGCATACAACAAGTCAAGAATATACTTGTAGATTTTTCTATATCTACTTTGTTGGGCGGACCATTTATAAAATGATGCGTTCTTTCACAAATAGATGCATTTGTTTATTCAAATAAAATTTAAATTTCAAATTATATATATATATATATATATATATATTATCTTATAGAGGGGCTGAACAAGTCTACCTCTCTTTACAAAAACTGTGAAATCTATGTATATACTGTTGCGGTGTACAGCCCGATCCGGTATATATATCAATACCTCACCATGGGTCCTCGTCCCCTCTCAGTCAATATAGACTTGGCCTCTCGGGCCCACTCAGCTAGATCAGGGTATTCAACCCTAGGTATTCTTATTCAGAGTACATTTTTAGTACTGGTTCATGTTATGCTATAGAGCTAAGAATACGACTAAGAGTATGTGTTCAACAGATATAAGGATCATTTAGCTCCACAGGCTTCCCTAAGGTTCTACAGATCGGCACAAGGCCCCAAACATGGCAACTAGCTCAAATGTACGAATATAAGCTCAGTCTCAGTCAATAAGTACAGTGAACCAACAGTAATGATAGACTAAGTTCAATCCCCAGTCACAATATTGCCACGCTCATCACATGATAGGTGTTTCATCTCAGCATAGCACTGTATAGTGCAAATACGGGGTTTCAAACCGTCAGTATATCATTCATTACTACCACTCACCTCGAACCGGCCAAAGTTCTAGCTCGCCTTGCACTTTCCTCGCAAATCGACCTACTTAGGTGCCAAATCTGATCAAAACCAATAAGAATACATCAAAATAGGCTAATGAATCATAAACCAATCGAAAGGACTCGAAAAACACCCAAAAAGATGAAGTTGCCAAAACCCGAGCCCTGGGTCTGCAAAATATTATGAAATTCACATTTTCAGAATCCTTATCTCGCCACGAGTCCGTGCATATAAAATTTATCAAAATCGAACATCAAATGAGCCGCCAAATCATGATTTTACATAGCAAAAATCCATGCCCTAACTTCCTCAATTTATACCCAATTTCAGAGAATTAATGGAAGATTCTTCAATAAAATGATGTATTAAGACCACGAGACTTACCTCCAATCACTTCCTGATGTTTTCCCCTTCAAATTCTATCTCTTAGCTCTCAAGGTGCTCAGAAATGGAGGAAAATATGAATGAAATCGTGACTGAAATGTTGAACAAAACCCTTCTATCGCCCAGATTTACTCTTACGTGATTGCAGCCCCAGGCACGTGATCGCGATTACCAAAATTTTATGTTCCCAGAAATCCTTCTATGCGATGTCATCATGACCCTCGCGATCGCAGTGGACCATGACTTAACACAACGTGATCGCACTCCTTAGCCTACGAACGCATTGCACAAGTTTACCAAACTACGCGATCGCATCCACGTTCCTGCGATCGCAGAGAACAAATGTGAAGTCTTCCCCAGGTCTTTTACGCGATCGCAGTAGGCCCCCTGCAATCGCAGAGAACAAAAATTTGCAACTATGACAGCAGAAAATCTGACTTCCCACTTAACCAAAAATGGTCCGTTTGGACCCCCGGATTCACCTTGAGGCCCCCAGGACCTCAACAAAAACCACAAACCTACTCCAAAACACAATACGAGCTTGTTACAATCATAAAAACACATCCTTAAACACGGAAATCATCAAATCAAGGCGGATTCAAGCCTAAGTTTCAACTAAAACTTTCGAAACTAACATCCAATCAAAAACCCGACCAAACAATGTCTGAATGACCTAAAAATTTGCAGGACATATCCAAAATCACATAACGAAGCTACTGCAACTCTCAGCATTCCATTCCGACTCCCTGATCAAAATCTCACCTATCGACCGGAATTCACCAAAATTCCAACTTCGCCAATTCAAGCCTATTTCTACACCGGACCTCCAAATTCAATTCCGATCACTCTCCTAAGTCGCAAATGATTCCTCGAAGCTAACCGAACCATCAGAATTCGATTTTGAGCCCTTTAACTCACAAGTCAACATCAGGTTGACTTTTCCAAACTATTCCTTTATCAAAGAGACTATTTGTCTCATTTCCTACCAAACTCGATCCGAATTGACTCAAATTTACCAAACACATATATAGAAACATGAACAAGCATATAATGGGGAAAACAGGGAGGTAACTCACGTGATGATGGACCAAGTCGTCACACTATGTGTTTTATTTTTTAGATATTGAGCTTACCTCGATATTAGAGGAAGTTTCCAGCTACATTGGAAAAGATGAGGTTCCTTTGAAAGATAAATACCTAGTTTCTCCAAGACTGGTGACCGCTCACAAATTTCTAGACTCCCTAAAAGTAGCCTGAAGTGTCCACAATGAAGATTTGGCAAATGGCTTTTGTACTATGAATTTCATATATCACAGATATGGTCATATTCAGGGGTTTTAACGATCTGGGAAACAAGATTTGTAGCAAAAGCAAACCGCACAAAATGGGAGGAACATAGACGTTTTGCTTTCATGGTAGATTGATTGGGTCTGATAGTGTTTCCAAGGAAAGATGGGAACATTGATAAAAGAATAGCCGGCATTGTTAGCGCTCTCCTTACTCAAGCCAATAGTACTCTGTCGCCTATGGTATTAGCTAATATCTTTCATGCCCTCACAGCTTGTAAAGCCGGAGTAGATTTCTTCGAAGGATACAATTTGTTATTACAAATGTGGATGATCGAGCACTTGTGCTATCGTACTCATTTTTTGGGCTATGGGTCTCCAGAAAAAAACACGCATAGAAAATTCTACATTAAAGGGATCAAATTGCCAGAGAGATTTAGGGGTTGGACAACATACAACTGATCTCTTACTGCTAGTCAGATAGAATGGACGCTCGGGTGGCTACCTGTTAATGAAATCATATACATGCCGGCGGAGAGGTCGCATTTTTTCTTAATGGGGCTTAAAAGTATTCAACCCTATGCTCTATATCGAGTCTTACGGCAACTCGAAAAATGCCACATAGTACCAAAAGATGGAGACCTCAATACTCAAGTAGTCGAGATTAGTCCCGACGGACAATTACCTGAAGCAAAAGTCTGTCAGATTTGGAATGAATGCCAATGCTTAAAATCAGATACTGTGTGAGGGATCGAGCTAAAGGCGAAGTGTCACCTAGCTATTCCATTTGGTATAGGAAAGAATGTGAGCATGAAGGGCCGGTTAAAAGACCTCACATCCAAGAATTTGTTGAATCATCAAGAGAGCAGTGGGATTGGTTGGCCAAAGAAAATGAGTACCAGGCAAAGATTAGCATGCCGGTAAAACAAGTCCAAGACCTCAAGCTCGAAAATAATGTACAAGCAGCAGCCGGCGAGGGTGTGAAAAAGTAATTGGATAAAATAAATGAGGAATTACGAGCTCAAATTCAGAAGATAAAGATAGCAGCTGAAACCCCTATCAGAAATGCCCGAGATGCAAAGTTTATAGACAATTTGCGGTAAAAAGTGAGTGATTACAGTTTTGACCTTGACAAAGTAGAAAAGAAATTAACTAGGGTTCGAAGACAATTGTCTAAGAATGCAGCGGAACGTGCCGGCATGATTCATCAACTAAAAGAAGAGCATGATATTGAGGTTGCCAGATTGAGGAAAAAAGTTACTAACGCAGAGGTCAAAATGAGTAAACAAGCAAATTAGTTCAGTGTGGAAAGGGAACATTGCTACACGGCCTTAGCACAATTAGAGATGGATCTGCAACAACTTCATGAGAAAAATCAACAGACTTTAGAGGCTCGAGCAGAACAAATTGGGAGGTTACTTCAGGAAAAAGGGATAATTAGAGAAAGAATCCTCGACATTGCTCATTACAACACCCGGAAGTTCCAAATTTGTGAGGATATGACCCAGACTACATTTTTTGCCTCAGTTATGATATTCGTGAAACAAATAATGGGTGACCTAGACCGACTCCAAAAGGGACTTGCATATAGGCCCGCGACGAGACCGAACGATGTCCCGCGGGCACCAGGATCTTTGATGTATTCTTGAGTCTTGATTGCATTAGGTCAATCATTCGAGTCTGTATTATTTCTTTCTGCATTTCATTTCAAATAGTTGTTTAGAGAAGTCATAGTTTTGTTGCCATTTAGAGTATGTTGTTGTAATTGATGTGTTGGCTATTAATGAATTTGAAAATTCCTAAAAAATTGTATTTATATTCTTTTATTTTTCATTTCTTTAAACACATTTGCGATAGGAAATTTTATAGGATCAATAATAATCATATAAACATAAATCAAAATAATATTAAAAAAAAAAAGAGAAAGGAAAATGATGAAAAAGAAAGAGAAAAGTCATAACAAAAGAATTGGCAAAGCAAAGGAAAAGGCAAGAATGAAGGAAAAGCCATAATTGAGAAAGCCGGGATGATGCATATGGCTGAGAAAAATTGTTTAAATATATCTGTACTCCCAATGTGCAATTATTTTGACCTAAACATTAATAAGCATTGTTGTTGTTGAGCCCAGACAGGTAGTTTTAAGCTAGCTGGCATTCTGGCAACTCATCCGTACAATACTCGCTCCAAAGATATGTCGAAGGTGATTAGTCAAAATATTGAATCCACAACTGTTGACCCAGCTATGGATGATGAGGCGGTGGATGTAAATACTATGAAGGAAGAAATGTACAAGCTTAAGCAACAAATGGCCGAAATGTACCAGGCTTGAAAAGTCTATCATACCATGCCAATCCCGCCTATGTTCCTCCACTTGTTCAAACACAAGATCCTCCTACCATAAATTCATCCCTTTCCTACCCCACATACACACCATATTAAGAAACCATTTCATAAATGCCACCTCCTCTTCCACCACCAAAACAAATCCCACCACCACCACCTCCAGTTTCTCCCGTGTATGTGGCTCCTCCACCAGCTACATTACACAAATCTTCTAATGAACCTCTGTTCCACACCCAAGACAACCACTACTATCCACAAGAACCTACCTTTAGACATCATGATTCTTATCCTTACACTACTCTCATTGATATATCTGAGGAAAAGAAACTACCCAAAAACGCCGAACAAGAAAAAATGATTTGTAAAGTGAAAAGTCTTGAACAGTCTTTCCGGAACATACAAGGCCTCGGGGGGCAAGTAAGTGTGGCCTATAAATATCTATACATATTTCCAGAAGTGCAGTTGACATCAGGTTTTAAATTGCCAAAGTTCAATCTCTATGATGGTCATGGTGACCCTGTGGCTCACTTGAGAGGATTTTGTAGTAAAAGGAGGGGCGCTGATGGAAAAGACGAATTGCAAATGGTCTATTTTAGTCAGAGCCTTAGTGGATCAGCCTTGGAGTGGTACACGAGGCAAGAAAACACTCGTTGGTTTACCTGGGATGACTTAGCCCCGACTTTTGCTAATCACTTCCTGTATAATTTAGAGATTTTTCCTGACCGACTCTCCCTGACGAAGATTGAGAAGAAGCCAGGGGAGAGTTTCAGAGAATATGGATTTAGATGGAGAAAGCAAGCCGCCCGAGTCGATCCACCCATGAAAGAGGATGAAATGGTGGATTACTTCTTGCAAGCTCTAGAGCCCACGTATTATAGACATTTGGTGTCAACTGTCGGAAAGACGTTCAATGAAGTTGTCAAAATGGGGAGTATGGTAGAAGTGGGTTTAAAGTCTAATAAGATCATGAGCTACACTGCGATAAAGGCTACAACCCAGGTCATCCAAACAGGCATTGGAGGAGTTCTGGGAAAGAAGAAGAAAGAAGAAGTAGCTTATGTGGAAGGTAGGACATGGTCTACACTATACGACCCACCACAACATTATTATCCTCCTCTTGTTCCCCATTTTTCAATCCATCATGCCCAAACTTATCCACAACCACAAGCACCACGACGTGCACCCACTCTTCACAACACCTATCATACCCAAAATACATACCCACCTCCCAAAACATACAAAAACCCTGGTGGAACTGGCTTTCCCCCAAACCCTGCTGTCAGAAATGATAGGCTACAGAAGAAAAAGACTTTTACCCCGTTAGGAGTATCCTACACCAGTCTATTTCACAAATTGAGGCAGCTTGGAGTTCTAAACCCTATTAAACTAAAAATTCCAAACCCACCACCAAGGAACCTCGACCATTCCGTCAGCTGCGAATATTGTTCAGGACCTCCGAGGCATGACACGGAGAAATGTTGGCACTTGAAGACTGTTATTCAAGAGCTTATTGACTCGAGTAGTTTTGAAGCTCACGCTCCTGAAACTCCTAATATTATACAGAATCCCCTACATGTTCATCATGAAGCTTATATGATTGAGTTGGTACAGAGGGGAGAGTGCAAAAAGCCATATCAGACGGTGATGCTGATCAAAGCAAGTGAAAGCAAGATAGATGAGAAAGTAATGGGTGGGAGAGCAGTGGTTCCAGTTAAACAAGTAATTGATGAGCCAGTGTTGATAAAAAACCAGAGCCAGTGAAAGTGATAGTACCATGGGCAATTGTAAAGCCCGTGTTAGTTGTGAAAGGAACCCAAGCAGAACCGGTCATCATCAAACTGATAACTCAATTGCCCGTTGTGGACGGAAAAGCTATCCCATGGAACTACAATAAAGTGACTGTCATGTATCGAGGGAAAGATGTCAGAGATGAAATTTGTGAAACACATGGTTTGAAAAGATCGAGGAGGCACTTTGCTTCCGAAGAATTAAGAAAGAATAAATTAACTAAGGACAATTCGGCTCCTGTGAAAAAGGCTGTCACTGAGGAGCAAGTCAAGGAATTTCTAAGAAAAATGAAGGCACATGATTACTCGATAGTGGAACAACTAAGAAAATACCGGCACAAATTTCTCTATTATCTCTGCTAATTCACTCAGATGAATATCGTCGGGCGCTAATGAAGATCTTGAATGAAGCATATGTGCCCGAGAAATTACAGTGAACCATCTTGAAAAGATTGCGAACAATAGTTTTGAGGTAAATAGGGTGACATTCTTAGATGACGAATTGCCAATGGAGGGAACTGAACACAACAGAGCCTTGTAACTTATCGTGAAGTGCGAAGATTATGTAGTGACCCGGGTGCTAATAGATAATGGGTCAAGTGCCAACATATGCCCTTTGTTTACTTTGGAGAAGCTGAAGGTCGATAATGAAATAATTAACAAAAACAGTATATGTGTACGTGGATTCGATAGGGGAGGGAAGAATATTGTTACATTGTGCTAGAACTTACCATTGGGCCTGTGGAGTTCACGATTGAATTCCAAGTGTTGGATGTTGCTGTATCCTATAATCGTTTGCTGGGCCGACCATGGATCCACGCTAGGAAGGCTGTGCCATCTTCACTACACCAGATAGTAAACTTTGAATAGGATCGTCAAGAGATTGTGGTCCACGGGGAGGACAATTATTGCAATATTATCACTCCCTTTGAAGAAGTCGAGGATGATAAGGGCCCATAGGTATACCAATTGGTGGATACAGTATCGGTCGCTAAAATTTTGGAGGGTGAGTGTGTTCCTGTGCCAAAGGTGGCTAGAGCAACTATTGTGGTTGCCATAGAAATGTTGAAAAATAGATTTCTACCCGGAAACGGATTAGGAGCTTCATTATAGGGTATTACACAACCACTGTCTCTTCCTAGTAACATTGATACTTTTGGGATGGTCTTTAAACCTACCGTTGCTGATATAAAGAGAGCCCGGATGCTAAATAAGAATGTGTGGACCCTCCCTAAACCTATCCCTCGCCTCTCCTGTTCTGTCATCCGGTCTGGTACTAAGAGGCGCCCCACGACAGTGATGCCCAGCTTAGCAAAGATAAGGTTGGACAAGGAATTGATTGAAAGAGTTGAAAAGTTATTCGAAGAGGTGGATGTGGTAGAAGCAGATGAGGGTCCAAGCAGAATCGATGTCCTGTTCGTAGGATCCCGGGCCAAGTTGAATAACTCGGAAGCTACTCCTCTTCTAACTTGGAGGGAGTTGCGGTAGATAGTATTTGTTTTGCTTTTTGAGTATTAAATCTATTTTATTTCAAGGTTGTAATGCAGATTTCTATGTTCCGTCCAATTGGATGAGTCAAACCTTGTTATCTTACAAATTTCAATGAAATGCAATTCTTTCTCTCTCTATTCCTGATAACCTTTATTTTGTCTTTCTTTTCTTTTTCTTGTACAATCCATTTTGTGCTGATTTCAATGATGTGTCATGCATGAGGAATTCTTGGCCTAGTATTGATAATCAATATGAAATAGTAATAGAAATTGAATGTGATAATGAGGTGGAGTATGATGATAATGAGGCTTTGGAAGAAATTAGTAAAGAGTTGAGTCAATATGAGGAAAAACCCAAACCTAACTTGAATGATACGGAGGCAATCAATCTGGGCGATCATGAAAATATTCGGGAAACAAAGATAAGTGTCCATTTGGAAGCCTCACTCAGGGAGTAATTGATCAAGTTTTTGGTTGAATACAAAGATACCTTTGCATTGTGATACGATGATATGTCGGGTCTCAGTACTGATTTGGTGGTCCACAAATTACGGAATTATTCGGAATTCCCGCGTTCAAGCAGAAGCTGAGAAAATTCAAGACAGACATTAGTGTGAAAATCAAAGAAGAAGTCAATAAGCAGTTTGAGGAGAAGGTTATACGGGTTGCCAAATATCCCACCTGGTTAGCCAATGTTGTGCCTGTACCAAAGAAAGATGGGAAGAGCAGGGTGTGTGTTGATTATCGCGATCTCAACAAGGTAAGTACAAAAGACAATTTTCCACTGCCAAACATCTACAGACTGATTGACAATTGTACCAAACATGAGATTGGTTCTTTTGTGGATTGCCATACGGGTTACCACCAGATTCTAATGGATGAGGAAGATGGTGAAAAGACGACATTCAACACACCTTGGGTGACATACTGTTACAGGGTGCTGCCGTTTGGACTGAAAAATGCAGGGGCAACATACATGAGGACAATAACCACCATGTTCCATGATATGATACATCGGGAGATTGAAGTCTATGTGGATGATGTAATTATCAAGTCCAGAAAGCAGTGTGATCATGTTAAAAACCTAAGGAAGTTTTCTAGAGGGTTCGCAGGTACAATCTCAAACTCAATCTAGAAAAATGTACTTTTGGAGTGCCATCAGGGAAGTTGTTGGGGTTTGTGGTGAGTTGACGTGGTGTTGAACCTGACCCTTCCAAAATCAAAGCCATTCAGGAATTGCCTCCGCCAAAGAGAAAAAAGGAAGTGATGAGTTTGCTCGGTAGGTTGAATTATATCAGCAGGTTCATTGCTCAACTTATGTCAACTTGCGAGCCTATCTTTAAATTTATGCAATTAAATGGATAGATGTGTGCCAGGTTGCATTTGACAAAATTAAGGAATATTTGGCCAATCCGCCTGTATTGGTTCCGCCCGAGCCATGAAGACCTCTGATCCTTTATTTGACGGTGTTGGATAGTTCTTTCGGCTGTGTCCTGGGGCAGCATGATGTTACGGGGAAGAATGAGTAGGAAATTTACTACCTCAACAAGAAATTCACATCTTACGAGGTAAAATATACTCAATTGGAGAGGACATGCTGTGCTTTGACCTGGGTGGAACAGAAGTTGAAACATTATTTGTCAGCATGTACAACTTATCTCATTTCTTGGTTGGATTTGTTGAAGTACATCTTTCAGAAGAACCTTGGATCTTGGTTTGTTATGGTGTATGGATGCAAAACATGCTACGACAATTATGGTCGAGGTACATGCAGGAGTCTGTGGACCACATATGAGTGGGTATGTGCTGGCAAAGAAAATTCTCAGAGCAGGATATTACTGGCTTACTATGGAATGGGACTGTATCACTTTGTGCACAAGTGTCATCAATGCCAGGAATATGGAGATCTGATCCATTTTCCACCATTCGAGTTGCATACAATGTCAGCACCATGGCCCTTCGTTGCTTGGGGTATGGATGTCATTGGGCCGATTGAGCCAGCAGCATCTAATGGGAACAGGTTTATTCTATTTGCCATTGATTATTTTACTAAATGGGCTGAGTAAAAAACATTCAAGTCGGTAACTAAGAAAGCAGTGGTTGATTTTGTACATACAAATATCATTTGCTAGTTTAGAATTCTAAAGGTAATTATCACAAATGATGGTGCCAATCTTAACAGTCATTTGATGGCGGAGACATGTCAGAAGTTTAAATTATACACCACAATTCCACACTATATCGTCCTAAGGCGAATGGAGCAATTGAGGCAGCCAATCAAAACTTCAAGAAAATTCTCCTAAAAATGGTGGAAGGATTGAGGCAGTGGCATGATAAATTACCATTTGCATTACTGGGATATCGCACTACTGTTCGCAATTTAGTAGGGGAAACACCTTATTCATTGGTGTATGGCAAGGAGGTAGTGATACCTGCAGAAGTTGAAATACCTTCCCTTCGAATCATTGCAGAGGCGGAAACTGATGATGATGAATGGGTCAAAGCCCAGCTGGAACAATTGAGCTTGATTGATGAGAAGAGACTGGCAGCAGTATGTCATGAGCAATTGTATCAACAGAGAATGGCCAGAGCTTATAATAAGAAAGTGCGTCCACGGAAATTTGAAGTCGGACAATTGGTATTGAGACGCATCCTACCTTATTGGGAAGAAGCAAAAGGAAAGTTTGCTCCTAACTAGCAGGGGCCATTTGCTGTTGTCACACCTCCTTTTTCCGCACCCGCGAGGGAGCGAGGAGTTTTTCCAATTAAAGGATAATCGAAACGGGATTTATTTAATTAATTCAGAGTCGCCACTTAGGAAAATAATGGTGTCCCAAGTCACCGGTTTAATCCCGAACCGAGGAAATTTATGACTTTGTAATACAGTCTGCGAAACTAAAAACCTGGATAAGGAATTCTGTTAACCCGGGAGAAGGTGTTAGGCACTCCCGGATTCCGTGGTTTTAGCACGGTCGCTCAATTGCAAATTTTGTTTCTATCTGATTCTTTTATATATTTTAACTATGTGTTTTTAATGTTCCGCTTTTGATTTTAAGAAAAATTGCGACGTCACGAAAACATATTTCGAGTCACACCGCAACCAGTACGCCTGTGACTTTAATGTATTTCAGTTTCGCCGAGAGTAAGATTTGGGTCACATAAATGCGCACCCGTATTTAGGGAAGTGATTTATTTACAAATCGTGCCTAAAGAGTCTATCGTGTCGTTGACTTTGGGAAAGACCGTAATATTCGCTAAACAGTCATTCCGAGTCTAAGTTCTTTTATAACAATTAATTTGAGGGCCCCGCAATCGTGTATTTAGTGCGGCGAGGCTCATCTCACTTTTATTAAAGGCCAATCTTGGGGTGAACTATATTGTCTACTTTTGTTTTTGTCCCTAATATTAATTTAGTACCTAGTCATGTATGTATTATAATGAATAAATTTACGATTCGGGGCTATTTTAACGGTTTTAACTCTATTTAAAAAAAATGTATATAACTATCACTACACAGCTGGGCCCAATACAAAGGAGAATGAAATCTGGGCTTGAAGCCCATACACATGCGCCAGCCTGCTCTATCGTGTGCCTTTATAGGCAAAAAATCTCATAAATGCATAGTATTTAATCTGGGATTCAATTATGCTTCATTAAAGATAAAACTTATAAGATAACGAAATTCCATCCAAAGTTTACCCGTTTGGCCATTTCAAAATCAATCTCAATTTAGCATTACCAACACAGTGAATCCAAATACACGGTAGAGGTGATATTCAAACTTAATCTTCCTAAAGGACATTGCTGCCAGTGATCCCGCTTCAACCAGGAAATTATCTGGGATTATGTATTGATGCTAATGACCATATTTTGAACCTGTTTCTATTATTACATAACGGGGCAAAGATTTAATTCATATAAAAGTCAAATAAACGCCAATAGCTACACTCCTCATATAATTTAACTAATAACTACTATTTGACCTATGAATATGTGAATGACTTTATGATAGTAACTAAAAATCCAGACAAGCGTTTGAGTGTATCATTAGAAATTAAATGATAACAGTCCAATCTCATTAACATACAACTCAATCATTTTTACAGAAAGCTAAAAAAACAGAAACGAAATATATAGAGCAAAACGCCTGAATCTTCATCAAGCTTTGAATTTCGACTTTTATGTCATATTGTTACATTCAACATTCCAATTTCAAAGCCAACAGAAGAAGTACCTGGAATTTGAAAAACCGAGAAAATGGAGGCAAATCAGTGATAACTCCTGGGAACTGGCAGCTAACAGACAGCAATAATAACAGCAAAACAACAGCAATCACCACAGCAATCAAGTTCACCCCAGCGCCAAAATCAATAGCCAAAAAGAAACCTCCAGAAAGATTGGAAAACCAAAACCAGGGAACTTTGGAGCAAAACTCCAGGCCAACGACAGTTCCAAATACAGCAGCAATTAAACCCCCCAAAAAAACAAACCAAATCTTCTATGAAACCAATATGCAATCAGAACATTTCAACCAACACCCAATTTAGATTTCACTTGATGTCTTAAACCTTAACAAAACTCCCTGAAATCGAGCTATGGATTCATATGAGCAAACTAGCTATTAGACTTAGGTAGAACTACATATGCCCAATGAAACAGTAGCTTCCCCTCAGGTTTTTAACACTGTTCTCTTTTTATTTGAATGTCAAAAGCTATACTGCTCTCTCTTTGTTTTTAGCTCTCCCCCAGATGTTTTTTAGTGTGTACCCGTGTGTTTTTCCTTCAAGTCCCCCCTCTTTTGTCTAAAACTCCTCTTATTTATATCCAAACTTTTTTCACCACTTTCCTCATAAGAGCATTAAGGCCCATTAATTAAGTAGTTTTTCCCATCAACTCCACTACTATATGTTTTGTTCCCCATTAACCAATGTCTTTTCTTTATTTAATGTTAGAGTAGGTATGGGCAACATATTTTAATCAATTCCTTTTTAGCCTCCACACCACTATGTCTTGTTCCTCCTTTTATTAAACAAATCATCAATTTAAAGTCACATTAGTACTTACTGACAAAGCACCCAAACTAACCATTTCAAACCTTTAAAAACCCAAAATAACCCTGAAACTTCTGAGATTACTATCCTACCCTAATCCATTTTCAATCTGTATTGCAATCTATCAGCTATAACCAATTTTCTAATCAAGCTCAACCAAAAATTTAAGATAGAACTTAGATCAGATCAAATAGCATCAAAATGAAGACCAATGTATTAGAAACAAGACGGAAGATTCAGTGATTAAACTAACACACTTCTAGATTAAACCTAAATAGGAACAAATGAACACTGTAAACATACTAACCGAAAACAAACAGAACTCATATGTAAAAATGGTAGACAATGGAAAGGAAAGAACCAATGACAATTTGAAACAAAGTAACAGCACGTCATTTACTAGAAAAATACATATTGACACCACATATACGAAACCAAGGCATAGACCTAAAAATAAGAAATTATCATGAAGAGCCACATAAAAGCTTGAAACAGTCTATAATAGAGCTGAAACTTAATCTTAGATAAAATCCCAATGCCACAACATATATCGTAACATATACATGGATTGTGTATATTTATATTCAAAACTAATTAAGGATTAAGTATCATAACACTAATCTCTTCAACAGCTCAAAAGGACAACAATTGGATCAATTCCTAGCAACCTAGAACCGTACCAATTATTACATCAGTTGTAAGGATCCAGCATCAATTAAACACCATCAGGTAATTCAAACAACAGATAATCTTGTCATCTACTTATATCATTAAGTTTATTTAAGCCAAGAAAACAAATTCGAACATATTCATCACATTGAGCAGCCAAGAACATGACTACAATTAGAGACAAACATGCAATATTATCAAATTAAAACAAAGGGGAGGAAAGAATAAACCTCAAAGAACAAATCATACTATCAAGGAACTCGGATAGAACTCAAATCAGTTCCATGACTTTTGAATGGAGACTTCGACTCAAATTGGTGAGCAAACGAGGACCTCGAATTGGCATCGGCGACTCAAAAATCCAGACGTGACCTCAATTGAACTCCATGTTTCAGATCAGAATCGGAACTCATAAATGATTCCAAATCTGTTTATGTGCGAAGAAAACAGGGGTCGTTGGTTTGAGTCGATGGCTGGTTCGTCGACGAGTTTATTATTTAATCGGCGCAAGCTATGAAGCTTCGACGGAACGTCGGAAGCGAGCTTGGCAGTGTTGAGTAAACTCGCTATCCTTTCTCGTGAAATCGGAGACATCATTCCCACCATTGTAAAAATGAAACCCTAGTTTTCGGTGAACTTCAGTTGTTGTGCGAAAACATTTGCTTGTAAAAGCAATGAATTTGAGGGGAGAGAATTCGACGATTTTGCACTGCCGGAATTTTTCTCTGCCGGAATTTGCTCCCCGCTACAGTGTGATGGAGTGTGTGAGTGGTGACGAGCGACGGTCATGGGGCGTTGGAGAAGGCAAGATTTGGTGATAGGATTTTCGATCTACAAATCGAGTTGGCTCGGAGGGATTTGAGACTAAACGACCTTGGATTCGAATTGAGGGGGTCGTATTACCCTAGGGGTTGTTGGTTTGGAGACCACCGGCGTCGTTGCCGGTGGATTTTCAGGCGAGGAGGGTGAGGCGGCTACTAGGTTTTTTTTTCTTAGTGAGAGCCGAAAAAGGAGAGAGTATTTGGTGAATGAAGTGAGGGTAAGGGGTTTTGGGGTTTTTTGGGTAATTAAAACGTGGGAATTAATTTCAGCCGTTGGATCGCAAGAATCCAACGGCTCAGATCAACCCTTGTAACAAATGGGTCGTTTGGGATTGGGCTGACAGGGTATTGGGTTTTATTTTGTTTTGGGCTTAGTCTTATTTAATGAAAGATGGCCCAATCCTTTTCTCTTTGTTTATTGATTTTATCTCCTAATTAAAACAAAAAGAAAAATGCTAATTACACTACAAAAAATCAAATAAACATTACAAAAGTATTAATTAAGTTACACTAATAATTATCACACTCAATTTAAACATCAATTAAAATAAATCACACCATTTTGATATTAAACACTAAAAAATGCAACAAATACATATTTTTTTTGTAATTTTCTATTTTTGTAAAATACTTGATTACTTTTAATGAATCATAAATAAAAGTGTGACGTATTTTTGTATTTTTCATTAATTAAACAAGTAAACACGGACACGCAAAAATGCAACCAATAAGAGAAAATAACATAAAAATTCACAAAGATCGCGGACGACGCAAAACTCTTTTACTTTGAATTTTTTTTTGGGAGTACTTCTCATGCAGGGCAAAAATCACGTGCTCACAGCTGCCCCTCTTTGCGCATAAACACGAAGAGTTTTTGTGCAAAGATAAGTGAGCGGATACGAGCAATTTTTTGCCCGTTTGAGCACTCCGTGTGAAGCATTTCTTGGAAGAGTTTGACCGAACCTTTGCTTCAGAAAGTCTCCTACATATCCCTGGCTAAAAGGGAATCAGGTCAATGTAGTTCGGGAAGTTTTGGTAGCTGGGACTACCGTGATTGTTGTGATCTTGCTGTTACTGCTGTTGATGCTGTTGCCACTGCTCAACTGATCTCCTTATTACACCGTGCTAAGCAAAAATAAGAAGCTAGACTAAGTTACAGTGCTACAAATTCTTATCTATCCTCTTTAACTTGATCTTGTCATGCTCCTTGCCATCCTGCTGGCTCTGATGTTTTCTTCACATGCTTCTTCTCCTCTGACAATTGTTGTCTCGGCCTATCTTGATTGCCGAACTCCGACCATTGGTTCCTTCTTTGTGATCTTCGAACTATTCTCCTTCGAAGTCTGAATCTATCTTTCTGATCCTTGTTGCCTTCCTTCTGATTTTGAACTTGGATTCATGCTGGGGATTTCTGTTATACTCTACTGCTTTCCTCAAACAACTTCGAAAATAAATTGCCACTCCATTCTTCAGGCGGGCTCCTGACTTCAATCATCGATTCTGAAAATTAAACGCCATTCCTCTCTTCAGGCGGGCTCCTGACTTAAACAACATCTTTTGAAAAAATAAATCGCAACTCCTCTCTTCAGGCGGGCTCCTGACTTCAATCAACTCTGAAAATTAAACGCCATTCCTCTCTACAGGCGGGCTCCTGACTTCAACAACATCTTTTGGAAATAAATCGCCATTCCTCTCTTCAGGCGGGCTCCTGACTTCAACAACATCTTTTGAAAATAAATCACCATTCCTCTCTTCAGGCGGGCTCCTGACTTCAACATCTTTTAAAAATAAATCGCCATTCCTCTCTTCAGGCGGGCTCCTGACTTCAACAACATCTTTTGAAAAAATAAATCGACATTCCTCTCTTCAGGCGGGCTCCTGACTTCAACAACATCTTTTGAAAATAAATCGCCATTCCTCTCTTCGGGCGGGCTCCTGACTTCAACAACATCTTTTGAAAAATATAAATCGCCATTCCTCTCTTCAGGCGGGCTCCTGACTTCAATCAACTCTGAAAATTAAACGCCATTCCTCTCTTCAGGCGGGCTCCTGACTTCAATAACATCTTTTGGAAATAAATCGCCATTCCTCTCTTCAGGCGGGCTCCTGACTTCAACAACATCTTTTGAAAATAAATTGCCATTCCTCTCTTCAGGCGGGCTCCTGACTTCAACATCTTTTGAAAATTAAACGCCATTCCTCTCTTCAGGCGGGCTCCTGACTTCAACATCAACTTTTGAAAATTAAACGCCATTCCTCTCTTCAGGCGGGCTCCTGACTTCAACATCAACTTTTGAAAATTAAACGCCATTCCTCTCTCCAGGCGGGCTCCTGACTTCAACAACATCTTTTGAAAATAAATCGCCACTCCATCCCATCCATGTCGCCTTCCTTTGCTTCATGCACCACTTTCTTCTTCCTGCGTCGCTTCTTGGGCCATTCTTTCTTCTGAATTACCTTGTTTTGGAATTGCTTTCCTACTGGGTCGTGTTATTTTTCTCTTGACTGCTGGGGATATCTTCGGAACTAATTACTTACCTGCTGGGGTAATGCTGCTGGGGAAATCTTCTTTACTTCCTCTTTTTCTACTTCCTTCAAAACTTTTATTCTCTTCCGGGATTGCTGGGGATTGAAATGTCATCAGCTGGGGATTACACTGTCGGGGGATCCCTTTTCCTTTTTCTCTTTCCAAACCTCATTCGGGACTCGCGCTTGGCCCCCTTGAAAGACTTGTAGGATATAACGCTGCCGGAAAAATCTCGAAATCAGTGTTTCATTTTTTCGAGAGCTGCTGGGATGATACCGACTTCTTGCCTTTCTGAACGCAAGCTTCCTCGTTTTGTCCAGTCTGCTGGGGGTATAATTTCTTCTATCATAGCTTGTTGTTTTCTTTCTTTCAAAGTTGCTGGGGATAATTGGGTTCAAAGATCATTTCCTCGCGTTAACTGGCTTCTCTCCCCAACAGGGTATTTGGTTTCGAGAAAATTTTCACAACGGTAGAAAATTTTCTGCCCCAGTTTGAGAATCTTCTTCATGGCATGCTTTTCTGCCAACAACCCCTCTTTTTCCTGTTTCAAATCAAAGAAAAATTGGTTAGTTTTAAAATGTGGTGGTTGGTTGTGGTGCTCCTGCTGGGGATGGTTCTCCTCCTCTTTCCCTGCTCTGCGCTTGCTGGGGATGTTATTATTTGATGATATTCATGCTGGGGATAGCTTTCTCCTTTCTTGCTTCCCGCCTTCCTTGACGACTCTTTATTTGCGAACCTTTCTACGTGGTTTTCCACTGACCACCCGAATTCTTATGATAGTGACCCTTCGTTAAGACCTTGCATGTTTTACTGGTGAACCATTTCCTTTGTTCACCCTTGTCACTGAAAATACCTTTCTGTTGGGGATATCTCCCCTTCTTCACTACTACAAAAAAAGTCTTTGGCAGCAATTATTTAACGGCAATAAGGCAATGGTCGCTAATAAATTCTTTAAGCTTAAATATTAGTGGCATATGACCATTAGCCACTAAAATATATCCTTTTACCGACAATATAAAATAATAGCCACTAAAAATTGCTAATTTAAATTAATCTTTTATTATTTTAACTATCCCTCCAAGAGAAAATATTTCCCCCCCAAATTTTTAGATACTTTTATCATTTCCCTCCACAATTAGTAAACAATAGAGTGAAAAACCAAACTCACTCCCCAGATGAACGAAAAACAATAAAACATGGAATCCTAAATCGCTACTGAAAAATCCTAACTCGTTGATTCGTCAACGGTGTGTCAACGACAGTGCGAGTGCGTCAACGACATCCCATCCTTTTCCCAGGTAAATTCTCTTCTCTTCGATTTACACTCGATTTATAGTAGAATCGATTTCTATCTTGAATCAACTTCGCTGCCGAAAAAACCTAACTCGTTGTTGCGTCAACAATAATGTGATTTACAGTGTGTCACCGGCAGCACAAGTGCGTCAACGACAACCCATCTTTTTCCAGGTACATTCTCTTCTCTTCGATTTACAATCGATTTACAGTAGAATCGATTTACAGTAAATTAACTTCTCTTCTTCCAATCGAATTACGGTAGATTTTGTATTGATGTTGGTCGATTGTTTACAGTAAATAAGTTTCCAACTCGCTGTTGTGTCAACAGCCTGCCGTAGTGCCCATCCATCTTCTTCCTCAGTTAACTTCTCTTTTTCCTTGGTTAAATCAGTCGCATGCAATCGTTTTATAGAAGATTTTGGATTGATTTTTGTCGATTGATTTACAATAGATTCTGTGTACATTAATCTGGTAAAAGTCGTGTTATTATTTGGATGTAGAAAATCCTGATTTAGGAAGTTTGTTTCGGCCGCTTTATGTTATAAACCAATATTTGGGAAAGAAACTCATATAGTTGTCGAGGTTAATGTTCTTGTACAGGGGATTCGTGTTCTATATGAAACGATGTATGTAACATGGACTCCCATATGTTATATTGCAACATCTTTGCTAAATCAGCATTCAATGTGAAATGTTGCTCTTTTTGTTAGTATCTTTTTTTTCTATGAATATTCTTGTCTTAGATATTTAAACAAATATTTCTTTTCCTACTTTGTAATACATCTCTCTTATTTTTATACGAAAGTTGGTATGCTCTTTAATAGATTCTATAAATAAGCTATCCAGAAAGCTTCGTGTTGTATATGTTAGTTTCAATGACTAGCATTGAATTATGCTAAAGGATGAACTTCTTGGAGTATTAGCAGTATGTTTCATCCATGATTTTGGATCAATAAATGTGAACGTAAAGTGATTTTTCATTGGATTCCACAGCTTGTTCCTGTAATCTTCCAGTGAGGTTGCATTGGATTCCACAACTTTTGGATGCACACAAGTGCTAAACTACATTGCCCTCTAGCTAGATTGTCTTAATTAAAGGGTCGTATCTAACTTTAAAAATAATCTGAGCTACTCTGTAGTTTCATATGCTGTTAGAAAAATGTACCTTATGTTGGTTAGTTCACTTTTGATTTTAAGTGGTATTGCCAGGTGGCTTTTGAAAAAGCTCATATTGCTTGTATTCTATATGTTTCTATCAAAGTACTTAATTTATGTTTTCTCCAGAGAAATCTTAATAGAAAGCGGATAATTATCATTGAAAATTATGAAGTAATTAGCATGGACGCCCTTTGTTACTTTAAGAATGACCTTCAAATGGTGTAAAACAAGCCCTCGGCTATTCATATATTAGATTGAACTTTGTTAATTGCTTAGATAAAGAATCTAAATATATAGAGTATCACTGAGATATCTTTCTGATTGCAATCTATCTATTGCCAGGACTTACTCTTTTCCATGTTAAAGGTCCATGTCTGGGTGTTAGGTTTGCTAGAGCAGCAGTTATGAATAATCTATGAAGTAATGTACTATTGAGTTAAAAGAAACAATATTCTTGCAGTAATTTGTAAATGATTATAAACCTATACTTACCAAAACATTTAAGGTTTTAGTTAGAGTAGTAGTACATAATCTCATCCTTAAGAGAGAATTTCATTAAGTTAGTAACTAAAGTAAGGTACACAAGCTATCATATTTTTATTTCTTTTCTATCATCATGGTAAGAAATGATTGCTTATTCTAATTCATATAATGATATGATAGACATTGCATCTTAGGAACTTATTGCTTAGGAAAATTCGATTTTAAGAGGTCAGGTTTGTGTATAGATTATTAAATAGGTTGTGAATTTGTGAAAGTATATTGACCTAGCCTGTTTTTACCAATGATAAAAGAAGATCACTTAATGAAATATAGTTCGGTTAAACTATGTCAATGATAAAAAATATCTTTGTATTAATTCGTGTGCTTCGTCTTCTCTTGTGAAAATCTAGGTCCTTTGTGCATTTGTTCAAAAATAACCTGGACTACTTGAAGGTTGCAGACTGAGATATAATACTGGACAGATGCTTAAAGTGAATACGTCTGATGTGCTTATGGTTTATTCCGTGTTGCTGTCTTCTTCAGCTCACTTTCTTTTTTCCTATTTCCTTTTATCCATTATAAAACACATATGGGCTAATACGCAGTTTGTTTTTGCAGGTCTTCTACTTTATTTGTATATACGCGGGAAGAATTGATATTTGTTCCTTCACAATTGATGAACTTGCTCAAGCATTTCATAAAAGTAAGTTCAGCTATGTACTTGTTATTCTCCATCATTGTCTATTGAGACCTAATAGCTGCTTCTAAAGATGGTGATCAAATGTCTATGACTTTTCGATTTTGATATGATTCTTGTTGCTTTCAGAATTCCTTGCTCCTTGGTCAAGTTCATTTAGCCCTTCTCCGGCTTCTCTTGACAGATTTTGAAATTCCGCTTGACAGTGGATTAATTCATCAAGCAAACAGAAAGTGCAATCTCTTGGGATTGGTTCACTCGGTGAGTCTACTTGCATTTAGATCCATTGGCACTTTTAAGGCTTTTTATTTTAACATGATTTTGAATCTTTAAGAAGCAGCTGTAAGACAATTTTTGTACTGCAATTTGTATGTATTTGCTATTCAGCTAGTGCTTCCTAGAACTTCAACCTGAATATGGATTATTGATTTGATTATTGCCACTTTTCTACAAAGGAGGTTACACTACTTTGGTAGGACAATAAAGAGGAGAAGATAAGGGGAGAAGCAATGATGCTTCAGAGAACGAAAGGGGAAGGAATCTAAAATATGGTAGAAATTGAACAAAAGCGAACTTGATCATGTCATCAGCTATCTCATAAGTTGTGCTGCACTTTTACAGGCTATTTCTATCGGGGTGATTCCCTGACCTACACTTACACGCTTAACCCTATAAGTTTGTATAAAGTATCCTGGAGCATATTCGTATATGTTTGCTTATACTTGAATCAATTCAGAGGGTTGACATGAATTATACTTTACTGAAAATGGGACAAAATGGAAAGTTACGGGCCTATAATCTTGAATTCTTCAGGAAGTGCATGTAATGAAGGTAGATGGTCCATAATAATTTTATCACAAAAACAAATTAAAGGAAAGGTATAGGTCCTAGATTCACCTTTTACATAAGCTAGAGTTGTGAAAAAGGATCCTTCCAAACAGTTGTTCTAATATGAGACTGAAACAATAAGTTTCTTTCTTAAGGATTGCTGCTCCAATATACAATGTTCATTCTTTTTTTATCGGGAAAAGCTGGAACTAGCTATTAGTAAGTCTAGTGCAGTGAGGCCAAACTATTATAACCAAGCTATTAGTAAGTCTGTTGGATGTCTCTGCCCAGTTTTTGCGCTTCTAAGCAGTCTAATGTTCAGCTAATGTTCAGCTGGGTAGTATCCTGTCTTATGCTTCCAGTTATTGTATGGCTCCTTAGGTTACTGGTTTTTATCTTAATAAAGAGAGTACTAGGGTGGTTTACAATGAGAACAGACCTTCTAAAGCTAAATGTATTAGCAAAAAATAGAAAAACAGCCTGTATTGGAAAATCAAATGTTAAGAACGAATGTCAGCTTAAGTATTCTATTTAGATTTTGTTCCGTCAACAAGTCAGCACCTGGTTGCACTATCTGACCAACAATAGAATTTGAAGAACCTTGAAACATTTCTCTATGTAGTGCAGATGGTTTAATACTAGTGAGTCAACCAGAGGCTACTATCACTAACTTGAGAAGTAAGTAAATCTCCAATACTTGATCACGTATCGCGCTGCTGAACAATATATGTCACCACAGTTTTCTGGTCATCTTCTATACATCCACACAATAGATGCATAGTTACTACATCCTCAACTTTCTTCTTCTCCACCAACTTTCCAAACCTGGCCACTAAATATCATTAGAAATATTTGCAAATGTATCCAGTAGCTACAACTTATAACTTGTGTCATAGAAATATCCAACAGTTCTATTAACATCTTTACAAGTACAAGGTACAGTTACTAGGTAGTCTTGTCTGTCATCGTAGCTAATCGGCTTAATTGCTGATTCATTGACAGAGTAAAACTTAGTGATATTCTCTTTTAATAGGCCATTATGCTGATAGAGGAACGCGCTGCACGTCTTGATGTGATCCGAGCATGGGAAAGGGTAGATATTAGTTAACTGTGTAGGTGCACCGAAAGCCAAATTTCTTGTAACTTTAGGTGAAATCAGAGGAAACAAGAAATAAAGAATAAGGATATAACCCCAAGAAGCCATAAGTTTTTGAGTGAAATGAAATGAATATCAGATCAAGAAAATCATGATCATGTTATTCTAAGTGAGAATTTCCTCTTTGTCATAGATTATTTGTTGCTTTGTCCTTGACGTATAATACATTACATAATGTTGATGCTTCTTAGTTATATTCTGATTATCTTTTCAAATAGTAAACTACCATATATTGAAACATAGTAACATATCATATTGTATATTTCAGTCCAATGTATCAGTTCCATAAATTAAGGAAGATCAAGTCTTGATTAAGGTTGTTGTTGCTGCTCTTAACCCTATTGATTTTAAACGTCGGCTCGGAAAATTCAAAGCCACTGATTTCACTTCACTGGAGTGATATATTAGTACTGTATCTTTCATAGGATATTTGGCGCAGTGAATCTTTAGCTTTAAAATTGAATGCTTTCTAATCACTTCTCATTCATTTTTGATCATAGTGTGATGGTATTTCAGGTCCTTTAACACAATTATTTTATAATTTCAGGTCATACAATCGAATGTTCGATAATTTAGTGACGGGAAGATTTCAAAATGATGAAAAGTTGCGAAATTCATTTGAAGACCATCATTATGGGTTATTATTATGATGCCATTAGCTATTTAGTCTAAATAATATATTTTTATATTTTATGTTACTGTGATATTAATATTTTTGGTTAGTACTTCCTTTTGATTGTTAAGATTTAATGAGATATCTTAAATTTTTTTTGAATTAATATTAATATATTTTATTATTTGGGTCATATTTTATACAAATGTAGTAACTATTATTAGTTGTTGCCAAATTATTGATATTATCCCTAGTGTCTTTTAAAGAAATTGATTTTTAGCGGCAATTTAGTTAAATATATTAGCTATTAAAATGGATGATAAAAGGGAAAACTAATTGCTGTTAAATATACAGACTTTTTAGCGATGATTATTTTGAATTTAGTGGCTACAAAAATAGATGGTAAACAAGTATAATTAGCCGTTTGGATTGGATTTAGTAGCCATTATAATTGCCATAAACAATTGCCGTTGGAGATGCGAACTTTTAATGGCAATTAGTTTGAATTTAGTAGCTGTAAAAATGGATGGTAATGAAGTATAATTAGTCATTTGGTTTGAATTTAATAGCCATTATAATTGCCACAAATAATTGCCGTTAGATATACGAACGTTTAGCGGCAATTAGTTTGAATGTAGCAGCAATAAAAATAGCTACTAAAGAAGTATAGTTGGCCGTTTTGGAATGAATTTAGAAGCCATTATAATTGCTGCAAATAATTGCCACTAAAGATAATAAATTTTAGCGGCAATAAACCATACCTTTTACCAGCTTTTGCGACAAATGCCGCTAAAGCCTTTGCCGACCCCTGCATCAGCGGCAAAAGACTAATGGCTGGTAAAAGATATAGCGGCTATAGTTATTGCCGCTAAAGCTATTTTATATTGCCGTTAAAGGTCTTTTTTCTAGTAGTGCTTTTGTGGCATATCTAAGGAATGAACATTTCCCGACCTTTGAGTCTCATTAACCTTGGCCTTGAGGTCATTAACCTTCCTTGAGGTATCCTTTTTCATGCCGATCCACCCCTTTGTCGATTTCCTATTGCTGGGGAATATCCTTCTGGACACTGGCTTTGCGATTAATCCCTCCTCACTTATACCGCTTGGGTGTACCAATCAAATTCCGTCTTGCATAATTGGAAAGCTGATGGAAAATTTTTTGAAGTCATTTCTTACAAACAGACTCTATTGGGGAATTTTTTATGAAAGGAGAAAGATAAAAAGGAAGCAGAATAAAAGACAAAAACGAGGATGACTCTCTAAAAAAAAAAAAAAAAAAAAATTATAAAATAACCCTATCGAACGTGGATACCAACTCTAATGGACCTGACATGCACATATAGCCTATCCTCCGTCGTTAAACCGCCTTTTGTAATCTTCTCCTGGGGCTTTCCTATCTCATTTCCAACCTTCGTTCGACTTGTAGTGCCCGAGGGGTTTTCACTACCAAGCCTCTCTCATTTCGGTTTTCTCTCAGCTTTCATCGCCTTATGGTGCATGTGAAGGTTTTCACCGCTAAGACTCTCTCATTTGTGTTACTTTTCCGCTGGGGATTGGTGGTACTACCGCTAAGATTTTCTCATATCTCTTCTGCTGTAGATCCGAGTCTTTTCCGATGGGAATCGGAGTGTTATGTTCTGATAGGACTTCTCTCATTTGCCTGACTTGGCCTCTTTTAAAGATTGGTCAAAAGGTCTTTCCTTGGACCGTAATGTGGATTTGGATAAGGCTAGAAAGAAATGGTATTAAAGGCTCGAAACAAAACAAAATGGGTTCAAAATTACAACCTTCGGAGTCTACATAAACATAACTTTTATTGCCCCAGTTTCTAGCTTTGGGATTTTTATTTCTTTATTTACACTATGACCGAGCTGTGAAGCGCCTACGTATCCTCTTTGAGGAATCAGGTCAAACGTAGTTCCCAATTCCTCTTTTCCAAATTTCTTTTTTCATACATTTTTCTTTTCTTTTCTTTATCTCTTTTTGTTGTTTTCTTTTTCTTTACTTTTTCTTTATCCCTTTCATCTTTTGCCTTTCAAACTTGTGTTTCTAGTCTTTGCAACTAATTCCGAAGGAGGGGTATGAAAGAATTTAAATTCAGGCTCAAAGGGTTGACGATGGATAAAGTGTTTGGATAGCAGAACAAAATGCCTTCGTCATTCCAATCTTCAAAACATGCCAAGCGTAAACAACACAATTAATAATCATCATATCTTTAAAGCACTGTTGGGCAACACTCTCATTATGAACGACCCCATGTCAATTTTGGCCAGCTTGCCTTTGACTGTTTCTTTTTACTTGCCCCGGTTTCAGATGACTCGGGATCCAAATAGTCTCGAGTTGTTTTTGTTTCCTTTAGATGACCCGATCATCTTCCAATTGCTTAATGATTAACTTTTAGAATTAAGCCATAATTATGTGTGTGCATGTCGTGTCACTAGATTCGGCGTTTGAGCACAAGACAAATCTAAAGGGTAAAAGAACTAAAAAAAAATGACCGGAAGTAACAAAAGACCGAAAGCTTCATTAAACTAATGACGAAATGGTTCAATGACAAAACAAGCAAAACAAACTAGAGTACAGCCCTGAAACAAAACTGGGCAAGACCAAAGCAAGCTGCTAGGACAAAAGGGTTTGACCACAAGAAAACCCTGAAAATAACTCGGACAACAAAAATGACGACAAAAACGAACCACCAAAGCTCCATCTAGCTGACCAAAAGATGGAGTATCTTCCCAATTACCGAGCACAACATTTTAGCCACTAAGTTCCGCATCAATATTGCCAAGGCTGCCATTTGCTTCAACATTTTTAGCTCCAGTCAATACACCCCCCAGAGGATTTGTGTGCCCCATGTCATCATCATTGACCACAATCAACCACCCTTTTTGAATCATTCTTTCTATTTCCTTTTTCAAGGTACGGCAACTCTCAATATCGTGCCCTCTGACATTGGAATGGTATGCACATCGTGCAGTAGGATCGAAGCTTCTTGCACGTGGATCGGGAGTGTATCCGGGGAGCGGCGTAATCAAGCCGACATGTTTTAACTTTTCAAACAGACTTGCATAGGATTCTCCGATAGGGGTGAGCGCCTTTTCTCGCTTCAGCAACCTCTCCTCCCTAAACGCCTTATTTGGCCTGAAACCTGACCCGGGGGGTTTCCGGTATGTTCGTGGGGGTTGGTAGGCCTTTTGTGGAGCTGAGTACCTGGCAGGTGAAGTACGATTTTGGTTGTCCCGGGGAGAGTAGTGGTGTTGGGGACGGGAGTAGCATTGTGAAAACGTAGCTGGGGGACGAGTAGTTGAGCTAATTGAGCGGCTGGAAAAATTGTGATAGGCGGGTATATATGGAGGGTGTGGGGGATCCTCCGACATCGGGTTTATTGTACGGGTAAGGACAGAGTCTAGGAAGCTAGGCGGTGGTGGGGGTGGTGCTTTTCCGTCCATCCATGCCCGATACATGTCAGCCACATGTTGTCTCAGCATTTTGACTTCTTCTACTAACCCGTGGTTCCGTTCGACCAGTTGTTGTCGGGTATCGGTGTCGACCCACTCAATCTTGAGATTCTCTGCCATTGTCCTCTGACTTTGTGTTACAGGGAAGAGTTATTTTAGAACCACAACAAACCACCTTTCTGGAAGTGAACACAACAAAGTGAAGACATTACGTTAGCGTTAGGGCATTGGGCAAACAAGTAAACGTGCATTAAGGATGCAATGAACCTAGGCAGTTAAACCTTTCTATTACGCATTTGCTTCAGTTACATGCGTCGTTCCAACTTCTCATATATGTGCTTCCTAAACCTTCCTTTATTTTCTAAATTGTTTTTTTTTTCTATTTTTCTCTTTTTCTTTTTTTTGTAGTTTTCCATTTTTTCTTTTTGGTTATGGATAATGGTCGAATCCTATGTGGATTGCCTACGTATCATGACCCCGCACGAATCAGACCGAGCGTAGTTCTTGCAAGTTAATGCAAGAAATAAAGAGATGTTTATTTGATTTTTTTTTTGATTTTTTTTTTGTTCTTTTTTCTTTGAAAGAAAATTATAGAAGCCGATTCCAACTACAAACTTGTGTAGGAGATTTCTACATGAATAAGGATATTTTTGGTGTCAATTATGACTATTTCTACACAATTGGCCACATAATGACTTATTTGACAAAATGACTATTTTTGCAAAATGTTGTTTAAGAAAAATAAACTTGAAAAAAATTTCTTTTTTTTTTTCCTGTGGTTCATGGGGCATCGTTCGGCATCACCATAAACCAACACAAGACTATTTTTTATAAATTGGCCATATAATGGCTTATTTAGACAAAGTGGCTCTTTTTGCAAAATTTTATTTAAGAAGATGCGAATTCAAAAAATTTTTATCGTGGGGCCTATGGAGCATCGTTCAGTACCGACACAGGCCAACACAAGATTGAGGAAGTTAAAAATGCAAAAATGTGACTATTTCAGCAAAATTTTGGCAATGTAATGGCTTATTTGATAAAGTGGTTATTTTTGTAAAGTGAGCGATGACTCAAACTTAATTTTGTGGATACAGCCTTTCGACATTTCCGCGAGGGAATATTTCAAGGTTGTGTCCAAAATTATTTAAAATGACTCAAGGTGGCTATTCTTGCAAAAACGGCCATCCAGCGTTCTTTTGAAAAACATTCGGCTTGTTTTAAACAAGAATAGCATCACCCGACGTATTTATAATAAAATCAAAATTTGACATTTTTTTTTTGGTTATTTTTACAAAAGGAGTGTGAACCCGGACTTGATTTTGCGGCCATGGCCTTGCAACATTTCCACAAGGAATATTTCAAGGCTGGGCCCACAAATTAATAAAAAAAATTCAAAGTGGCTATTTTTGCAAAAAACAGCCTTTCGGCGTCCTTTCGGAAAAAATAGCGTCACTTCGCTTTATTGAAAACTGAAATTCAACATTTTTTGATTTTTTTGAAAGGGGTGGTAACCCAAACTTGATTTTGCGGCTACGACCTTTCAACATTTTCGCGAGGGAATATTTCAAGGTTGTGCCCAAAAATTATTTATAAAAATTCAAAGTGGCTATTTTTTGCAAAAACAGCCTTCCGGCGTCCTTTCGGAACATTCGGCTATTTGCAAAAACGGCATCACTTTGATTTTATTGACAAAATTAAACACACATTTTTTTTGATTTTTTTAAAGGGGTGGTTGGACCCGATGAGGGTTGCCTACGTATCCCACCCAATGGTGAGAATCAAACCTGCGTAGTTCGGTCAGATTATTTTATGACTAATTATTTCAATAAAATTATTCTACCTATTTTTCAAATTTTTCTTTTCAAATTTTCGACTAAGTTTTGCCAATATTTCAATACTTTTCTGTTCCAAATTTCTTTCTTTTTGTTCTCAGGAATTTAACCGATCAGCATAATAATACAGGACAAATAAATATAACATATAATATGCTCGGTCTTTGATTTTCCGGGTCACCTGTCCTAGACGGACCCAACCCCTGTATTGAGTCCCCTAAGGCAGATATGATGCAAATAAACGTCCTAAATCTAGGCTCAATATCCTGATGTTTTCAATGGTACTAGACCGTGTACCCGAGCAGACAACTCGGATTGAGGAGGGGGCTACGTACCGGGGACCCGCGGGATCGTCCGGTTTTGTAACTTATCCTGCCTCTTTTCTTATTTTTGGTATTGACACTAACAGAAAGGGGAGTCTCAACCAGTAAGCACATCCCGGGGGTAAGAAGAGACGGGTTTTCGGCACAGTTTTATATACAGTTCACGCAATATCAAAGCGGTAAACATATAGCAATTTGTATATACAGTGCGACTAGTATCAAAGCGAAAGACATGTAGCACATTAATTAAACATGTAATAGAATCAGATATAGACAAAACAACAATTTAACTGAGCTCGAATTCTTAGACCCTGAACCGAAGTTCAGAGGTAAAAGTCCCCAGCAGAGTCGCCAGAGCTGTCACACCTCCTTTTTACGCACCCGCGGGAGCGCGAGGGAGTTTTTCCAATTAAAGGACAATCGAAACGGGATTTATTTATTTAATTCAGAGTCGCCACTTAGGAAAATAATGGTGTCCCAAGTCACCGGTTTAATCCCGAACCGAGGAAATTTATGACTCCGTAATACAATCTGCGAAACTAGAAACCTGGATAAGGAATTCTGTTAACCCGGGAGAAGGTGTTAGGCACTCCCGGATTCCGTGGTTTTAGCACGGTCGCTCAATTGCAAATTTTGTTTCTATCTGATTCTTTTATATATTTTAACTATGTGTTTTTAATGTTCCGCTTTTGATTTTAAGAAAAATTGCGACGTCACGAAAACATATTTCGAGTCACACCGCAACCAGTACGCCTGTGACTTTAATGTATTTCAGTTTCGCCGAGAGTAAGATTTGGGTCACATAAATGCGCACCCGTATTTAGGGAAGTGATTTATTTACAAATCGTGCCTAAAGAGTCTATCGTGTCGTTGACTTTGGGAAAGACCGTAAAATTCGCTAAACAGTCATTCCGAGTCTAAGTTCTTTTATAACAATTAATTTGAGGGCCCCGCAATCGTGTATTTAGTGCGGCGAGGCTCATCTCACTTTTATTAAAGGCCAATCTTGGGGTGAACTATATTGTCTACTTTTGTTTTTGTCCCTAATATTAATTTAGTACCTAGTCATGTATGTATTATAATGAATAAATTTACGATTCGGGGCTATTTTAACGGTTTTAACTCTATTTAAAAAAAATGTATATAACTATCACTACACAGCTGGGCCCAATACAAAGGAGAATGAAATCTGGGCTTGAAGCCCATACACATGCGCCAGCCTGCTCTATCGTGTGCCTTTATAGGCAAAAAATCTCATAAATGCATAGTATTTAATCTGAGATTCAATTATGCTTCATTAAAGATAAAACTTATAAGATAACGAAATTCCATCCAAAGTTTACCCGTTTGGCCATTTCAAAATCAATCTCAATTTAGCATTACCAACACAGTGAATCCAAATACACGGTAGAGGTGATATTCAAACTTAATCTTCCTAAAGGACATTGCTGCCAGTGATCCCGCTTCAACCAGGAAATTATCTGGGATTATGTATTGATGCTAATGACCATATTTTGAACCTGTTTCTATTATTACATAACGGGGCAAAGATTTAATTCATATAAAAGTCAAATAAACGCCAATAGCTACACTCCTCATATAATTTAACTAATAACTACTATTTGACCTATGAATATGTGAATGACTTTATGATAGTAACTAAAAATCCAGACAAGTGTTTGAGTGTATCATTAGCAATTAAATGATAACAGTCCAATCTCATTAACATACAACTCAATCATTTTTACAGAAAGCTAAAAAAACAGAAACGAAATATATAGAGCAAAACGCCTGAATCTTCATCAAGCTTTGAATTTCGACTTTTATGTCATATTGTTACATTCAGCATTCCAATTTCAAAGCCAACAGAAGAAGTACCTGGAATTTGAAAAATCGAGAAAATGGAGGCAAATCAGTGATAACTCCTGGGAACTGGCAGCTAACAGACAGCAATAATAACAGCAAAACAACAGCAATCACCACAGCAATCAAGTTCACCCCAGCGCCAAAATCAATAGCCAAAAAGAAACCTCCAGAAAGATTGGAAAACCAAAACCAGGGAACTTTGGAGCAAAACTCCAGGCCAACGACAGTTCCAAATACAGCAGCAATTAAACCCCCCAAAAAAACAAACCAAATCTTCTATGAAACCAATATGCAATCAGAACATTTCAACCAACACCCAATTTAGCTTTCACTTGACGTCTTAAACCTTAACAAAACTCCCTAAAATCGAGCTATGGATTCATATGAGCAAACTAGCTATTAGACTTAGGTAGAACTACATATGCCCAATGAAACAATAGCTTCCCCTCAGGTTTTTAACACTGTTCTCTTTTTATTTGAATGTCAAAAGCTATACTGCTCTCTCTTTGTTTTTAGCTCTCCCCCAAATGTTTTTTAGTGTGTACCCGTGTGTTTTTCCTTCAAGTCCCCCCTCTTTTGTCTAAAACTCCTCTTATTTATATCTAAACTTTTTTCACCTCTTTCCTCATAAGAGCATTAAGGCCTATTAATTAAGTAGTTTTTCCCATCAACTCCACTACTATATGTTTTGTTCCCCATTAACCAATGTCTTTTCTTTATTTAATGTTAGAGTAGGTATGGGCAACATATTTTAATCAATTCCTTTTTAGCCTCCACACCACTATGTCTTGTTCCTCCTTTTATTAAACAAATCATCAATTTAAAGTCACATTAGTACTTACTGACAAAGCACCCAAACTAACCATTTCAAACCTTTAAAAACCCAAAATAACCCTGAAACTTCTGAGATTACTATCCTACCCTAATCCATTTTCAATCTGTATTGCAATCTATCAGCTATAACCAATTTTCTAATCAAGCTCAACCAAAAATTTAAGATAGAACTTAGATCAGATCAAATAGTATCAAAATGAAGACCAATGTATTAGAAACAAGACGGAAGATTCAGTGATTAAACTAACACACTTCTAGATTAAACCTAAATAGGAACAAATGAACACTGTAAACATACTAACCGAAAACAAACAGAACTCATATGTAAAAATGGTAGACAATGGAAAGGAAAGAACCAATGACAATTTGAAACAAAGTAACAGCACGTCATTTACTAGAAAAATACATATTGACACCACATATACGAAACCAAGGCATTGACCTAAAAATAAGAAATTATCATGAAGAGCCACATAAAAGCTTGAAACAGTCTATAATAGAGCTGAAACTTAATCTTAGATAAAATCCCAATGCCACAACATATATCGTAACATATACATGGATTGTGTATATTTATATTCAAAACTAATTAAGGATTAAGTATCATAACACTAATCTCTTCAACAGCTCAAAAGGACAACAATTGGATCAATTCCTAGCAACCTAGAACCGTACCAATTATTACATCAGTTGTAAGGATCCAGCATCAATTAAACACCATCAGGTAATTCAAACAACAGATAATCTTGTCATCTACTTATATCATTAAGTTTATTTAAGCCAAGAAAACAAATTCGAACATATTCATCACATTGAGCAGCCAAGAACATGACTACAATTAGAGACAAACATGCAATATTATCAAATTAAAACAAAGGGGAGGAAAGAATAAACCTCAAAGAACAAATCATACTATCAAGGAACTCGGATAGAACTCAAATCAGTTCCATGACTTTTGAATGGAGACTTCGACTCAAATTGGCGAGCAAACGAGGACCTCGAATTGGCATCGGCGACTCAAAAATCCAGACGTGACCTCAATTGAACTCCATGTTTCAGATCAGAATCGGAACTCATAAATGATTCCAAATCTGTTTATGTGCGAAGAAAACAGGGGTCGTTGGTTTGAGTCGATGGCTGGTTCGTCGACGAGTTTATTATTTAATCGGCGCAAGCTATGAAGCTTCGACGGAACGTCGGAAGCGAGCTTGGCAGTGTTGAGTAAACTCGCTATCCTTTCTCGTGAAATCGGAGACATCATTCCCACCATTGTAAAAATGAAACCCTAGTTTTCGGTGAACTTCAGTTGTTGTGCGAAAACATTTGCTTGTAAAAGCAATGAATTTGAGGGGAGAGAATTCGACGATTTTGCACTGCCGGAATTTTTCTCTGCCAGAATTTGCTCCCCGCTACAGTGTGATGGAGTGTGTGAGTGGTGACGAGCGACGGTCATGGGGCGTTGAAGAAGGCAAGATTTGGTGATAGGATTTTCGATCTACAAATCGAGTTGGCTCGGAGGGATTTGAGACTAAACGACCTTGGATTCGAATTGAGGGGGTCGTATTACCCTAGGGGTTGTTGGTTTGGAGACCACCGGCGTCGTTGCCGGTGGATTTTCAGGCGAGGAGGGTGAGGCGGCTACTAGGTTTTTTTTTCTTAGTGAGAGCCGAAAAAGGAGAGAGTATTTGGTGAATGAAGTGAGGGTAAGGGGTTTTGGGGTTTTTTGGGTAATTAAAACGTGGGAATTAATTTCAGCCGTTGGATCGCAAGAATCCAACGGCTCAGATCAACCCTTGTAACAAATGGGTCGTTTGGGATTGGGCTGACAGGGTATTGGGTTTTATTTTGTTTTGGGCTTAGTCTTATTTAATGAAAGATGGCCCAATCCTTTTCTCTTTGTTTATTGATTTTATCTCCTAATTAAAACAAAAAGAAAAATGCTAATTACACTACAAAAAATCAAATAAACATTACAAAAGTATTAATTAAGTTACACTAATAATTATCACACTCAATTTAAACATCAATTAAAATAAATCACACCATTTTGATATTAAACACTAAAAAATGCAACAAATACATATTTTTTTTTGTAATTTTCTATTTTTGTAAAATACTTGATTACTTTTAATGAATCATAAATAAAAGTGTGACGTATTTTTGTATTTTTCATTAATTAAACAAGTAAACACGGACACGCAAAAATGCAACCAATAAGAGAAAATTACATAAAAATTCACAAAGATCGCGGACGACGCAAAACTCTTTTACTTTGAATTTTTTTTTGGGAGTACTTCTCATGCAGGGCAAAAATCACGTGCTCACAGCTGTATCATGAGTGTTGTCCAACGGAGCATTATATCTGAAGATGTAGAAAGAAAATGTGTAAATATGGCTATCAATTTTGATACAGTCAAAAGATATTATGTATGATTTCGTTGTCTTTATGTATCCGATTGTATTTGACATATTTTGAGATTGAAATGATGAAGGCATTTTGTTCTGCTATCTAAACACTTTATCCATCGCTATCCCTTTGAGCCTTATTATATTTTCTTTCATATCCCTCTTTCGAAATCAATAAAACAATCAAGGATTGAACGGGGAAATCAAATGGAGAAAACGAAAGAAGAAAAAGAAGAAAAGAAAGAAAAGAAAAGAAAAGAAAAGAAAAGAGAAGAGAAGAAAAGAGGAAAAGAAAAGAAGAAGCATGGAAGGAAGGAAACATCGCAACAATGAAGCGATTTTATGACCTGAACTACATTTGACTTGATCTCGAAAGGATACGTAGGCAGCCTCACTAAGGTTCAGTCACGACAGAAGAAAAGTCCAAGAATCCCCAAAAATGAAACTGGGGCAGAAGATATTTGTTATGGAAGATATGATTCCAGAAGTTCTAATTTTTGAGCCCCCGTTGAAATATTTTTGAGCCTTTATACCCTTCTTTATAAACCCATCCAAAAGCCACATTACAGTCCAAAGAAAGACATTCTGATCAATTTTAAGAAATGGCAATACAAGCAGCTAAGGTGAATCTTGTTGTGGACAACACTCCGGTACCAGAAGATGAAAATTGAAATGAGAGAGTCTTATTGGTAAAAACCCTCACGGGCACTATAAGGCGATGTGAGTTAAGAGATATGACAATGAGAGAGTCTTATTAGTAAAAACCTTCACGGGCACCATAAGAAAAAAGTGAGTTTCCAAATTGGGCAAATGAAAGAAGTTTGTGGTTGAAAAGTGGCAAAACAAGCAAGGTTTGGGTTTCGGTGAAGATCGGGTTGTGAAATATGGAATGGAAAATGTGGCAATTGACAGTTGGTTGGTTGGACAGACTAGGATAGTTAATCCAAAATGTATGGCATGATCAACGGAATCAGCCTTCCCACCAAGATAAGTCCTATCCTCTTTCCTTTTCAGAGTCTTTCTATCCTCAAAACTTTGAGGTCATTGCATTTCATTTTTCTTGAAGTCTGTCATAAGACATTTGTAGTCAAAGACAACTACCAGCTTCTCAGTTGTATGGCACAATGAGATCGGGACTTATTAAAGGACAGTTGAAACATGAAGGACCAATGGTAATCAGATGATTGGAGAAAGAGGCAAAAGTTCACAAGAAAAGGGAAAAAGAAACACCAAGATAGTAACATAAGAAAATAGTTGGGTCATTAGGATTAGAAAGCTTGAAAGATAGCCGGGAAATCATGGCAAGACAAAACAAGTTCAAAGAAGCAAGTTGAAATAAGTTCAGAAGCAGGAGCATAGCCAAAAAGAATGTCAGCAGCTAACCACCATTTTATACTAAAAAAATGTTCTTTGATTAAAGCAGGGACAAAAGATTCAAATTCTTACTAATCACTTTAAAGTGAATGTGACCAAT
Source organism: Nicotiana noctiflora (assembly GCA_032618575.1). Lineage (NCBI taxonomy): Eukaryota > Viridiplantae > Streptophyta > Magnoliopsida > Solanales > Solanaceae > Nicotiana > Nicotiana noctiflora. The sequence goes on from JASVEL010011822.1 coordinate 37,302, forward strand.
GTGGATAACAAGGGAACATAGAAAGTTTCTGCAATCAGGCACCCACCTAAAGAACAAGGGAATATCTCTTCAAATACAGCAAGCAGGCACCGACCTGAAGAACAAGGGAAGTATTATACAACTTTTACCTTTCCAGTTAACATTTAATAACATCATGCACCCAGTTATCAAACTGGGGCAGAATATTTTCTTTGTTTTGTATGTTTGTTGTAAGTAGGCGCCCACCTGAAGAATAAGGGAATACATGTCAATTTCAGCAAGCAGGCGCCCACCTGAAGAACAATGGAATACATTTCAAAATTCAGCAAGCAGGCGCCCACCTGAAGAACAAGGAAATATCTCTTCAAATACAGCAAGCATGCACCACCTGAAGAACAAGGGAAGTATTATAGAACTTTTACCTTTCTAGTTAACATTTAATAACATCATGCACCCAGTTATCTAGGGCAAAAGATTTTCTTTGTTTTGTATGTTTGTTGTAAGCAGGCGCCCACCTGAAGAATAAGGGAATACCTTTCAATTCCAGCAAGCAGGCGCTCACCTGAAGAACAAGAGAATACATTTCAAAATTCAGCAAGCAGGCGCCCACCTGAAGAACAAGGGATTATACAGCTTTGACCTTTCAATTTAACATTTAATAACATCATGCACCCAGTTATCAAACTGGGGCAGAAAATTTTCTTTGTTTTGTATGTTTGTTGTAAGCAGACGCCCACCTGAAGAATAAGGGAATACATTTCAATTTCAGCAAGCAGGCGTCCACCTGAAGAACAATGAAATACATTACAAAATTCAGTAAGCAGGCGCCCACCTGAAGAACAAGGGAATATCTCTTCAAATGTAGTAAGAAGGCACCCACCTGGAAAACAAGGGAAGTAAAATTTGAAATTTAGCTTTGAAATTTAATATTTGATAACATGATATGCTCAGTCACCAAACTGGGGCAGAAAATTTTCTTTGGTTGTTTATGTTTGCAAGCAGGAGCCCACCTGAAGAACAAGGAAATACATTTCAAAGCAAGTGTAAGCGGGAGCCTACCTGAAGAACAAGGGAATACTTTTTCAAGCAACCGCAAGCAGGAGTCCACCTAAAGAATGGACACATATTTCGAAACACAGTCAAGGTAACAACCAAAATTCCTTTGAAAGAATACAAGATGCAAGATCAAGATAATACAAGAACACAAGATACCAGGCATTAGATAGGATTTTTGTAAATCATAGGGCATAGCCTAGGCTATCTTCTTTTTATATTTACATTGTGTAATAAGGGGGTCAGCAAACAGTAACAACATCAACAACCGCGAAATCACAGCTTCATGGTAGTCCCAGCTGCCAGACACTCCTGAACTACACTGACCTGATTCCTATTTAGCCCGGGATATGTAGGCAACCTTTGAAACAGGGTGCGGTCAAACTTTTCAAAATGCTTCACATGGAATATGTGAATGGGCAAAAGTCCCTCATTTCCGCTCACTTGTCTTTGCACAAAAACTCTTCGCGTTTCCGGACAAAGAGGGGCAGCTGTGAGCACGTGATTTTTGCCCTAAGCAAATTTTCCTAAAAATCCAAACAAAATAATTTTTTAATTTTTGTTGGTATTTGTGACATTTTTGTGTTGATTGGTTGCATGATAATACAATTAAAAAAATACAAAATATGCATTTGCATTTAGGAGTTTAATTTTACAATTTTAAGTTTTAATTCATTTTTTTTAAACAAATTAAAGAAAAAATCAAAATATCATTTTTAGTGTCTTAATTGAAAAATTACTTATTTTAATAATTTAATAAAATCAGAATATAAGGTAAAAAAACGCAAAAGAAAAAATAAACAAAAGAAATAAAGAAGAATAAAAAGAAGAATTTTTAAAATTAATTTGGTCTTAAAATAAAAGAAAACAAGACATTTTTGGGCCAATTTCAATAGCCCAAACGGACCTTTCTTCATAAATCACCCCAAGCCCAATCAAAGATGTCCCAGCCCAACCCAATTGATCCAGTCCGATTAAATAACTCCTTCACCCAAAACAACGCCGTATTTGGTGTCAGCTAATCTTGACCGTTCGTTTAGATAATCTAACATATGAGGTTATACTTCCATTAAATCGAACAACGCCGTATAGGCGTAAATCAATCTCAACCATCAATTTGTTTTGATCCAACGGTTGAAGACCATTAATACAATTTAATATACATGGAAAAATCAGAGAAAAATTATTTCTTCCTCTTCATCTCTTTCCCCTCACCTGAGCCACCCCATCTTCCCTCTAACCCCGCCGGAACCCTACCGGTGGGAGACACAATATTTACCAATCGTCCCCAAATTTGCACCACAGAACCATCGTGGTCTTCTCATCCCACCCCTCTACTTGATTTCCCTCAAATATCAATCCAACTCTTCGAATATCCAGATTTGACTTGCCGGAACCCTACCGTCGGCGTGTGAAAGTTCTTCCAAATAGCACATAATTTACACCATAGCTCCTCTATAACATCCGCTACCCATTCCTCATAACCATCTGCCTCAAAAGTTACTAGAAACCCTCGAATCTTATTTTTAATCTTCTGGTCAAGACTCTCTTAGGCTACCTCTTGTGGATTCATGATCCTAACACCTCTAATGGAGGTTTTCTTTTAAAAAAAAAAATCCCATTTGGGATGTTACGGGTCATAAGTCCTAAAGAGTTCTCAAGATTTGGGGTTCAGGCTTGAAGACTAATAATCATGCTAAAAAAAAACCAAGATAAGTTCTTTAATCCTTTCTTTATTTTTTTCAGATTAATTTCTATTCATTTTTGCATGTGTCTGTTTACTTGTATATTTGTTATTAGTAAATAGGTTTACATCTCAATTTTTGTTAATAATAATTATGATATAAATTGATACTGATTACTGTCTTGATTAATTTTGTTTACTCGTAGTTAATTGATATCAATATAGGTGAGTTAGATTTTGTCATTAACAATATGATTTAAAGTATCATTAGATGTTAATTGACAAGTAGTTAGTGATATTAGTAGCTAATGTTAAATTTGTTAAATTCAGATTATTTTTTATAGTTAATGGGGATAAGGGTTTATTGGCAGAAGGTTAGTGTGACGACCCGGTTTGTCGTCACGTGAGTTATCACCCCATTTTCCCCGTTATATGCTTGTTCATGTTTCAATATACGTGTTTGGTGATTTGTGTCAATTCGGATCGAGTTTGATAGGAAATAAGACAAATAGTCTCGTTGATGAATAAATAGTTTGGCAAAATCAACCGGATGTTGGCTTGTGAGTTAGAGGGCTTGAAATTGAATTTTGATGGTTCACTTAGCTTTAGCGGTTGATTTGTGACTTAGGGGAGCGATCAGAATTGAATTTAGAGGTCTGGTGTAGAAATAGGCTGATTTGCGAAGTTGAAATTTTGGTGAATTTCGGTCGATAGGTGAGATTTTGATCCGGGAGTCAGAATAGAATTCCAACAGTTGCAGTAGCTTCGTTAGGTGATTTTGGATATGTCTGCAAATTTTTAGGTCATTAAGACATTGTTTGGTCGGGTTTTTGATTGGATGTTGGTTTCAGAAGTTTTAATTGAAACTTAGTCTTGAATCCGCTTTGATTTGATGATTTTTGTGTTTAAGGATGTGTTTTTATGATTGGAACAAGTTCGTATCGTGTTTTGGAGTAGGTTGGTGGTTTTCGTTGAGGTCCTGGGGGCCTCGGGATGAATTCAGATGGTCAAACGGACCAAATTTAGTTGTTGGAAACTGCTGATTGCAGGCAGTTATTGCAGAACCTATTTGTCCTATGCGATCACATAGAATGGGTTATGATCGCATAGCAGTGGAAATTGGAGGAATGCGAATGCATGGATATGTACGCGATCGCATAAGAGGTTTTGAGGGGCAGCTCATTTTTGCACTATGCGATCGCATGAGGATGGTCGCGATTGCATAGGGTTGGGAGTTCATGAACTGTGATCGCATAGGGGGTGATGCGTTCGCATAGACTATTTTTGGAGGCCAGATTTTTTATTCATGCGATCGCATGCCAAGGGCTGCGATCGCATAATGTTAAATCCGGGCGACATAAGGGTTTTTATCAACATTTCAGTCGCAATTTTATTCATATTTTCCTCCATTTTTGAGCACCTTGAGAGCTAAGTGATAAAAGTTGAAGGATATTTCATCGGGAAGTGATTGGAGGTAAGTCTCGTGGTCTTAATACATCACTTTATCGAAGAATTTCCATTAATTCTCTGAAATTGAGTATAAATTGAGGAAGTTAGGCTTGGATTTTTGCTATGTAAAATCATGATTTGGCGGCTCATTTGAAGTCCAATTTTGATAAATTTTATATGCACGGGCTCGTGGCGAGATAAGTATTCTGAAAATGTGACTTTCGTAATTTTTCGAGAAGCGGGCCGGGGATCGGGTTTTGGCAACTTCTTGTTTTTGGGTATTTTTCGAATCCTTTCGATTGGGTTATGATTCATTAACCTATTTTGATGTATTCTTATTGGTTTTGATCAGATTTGGAACCAGAGGAGGTTGATTTGCGAGGAAAGCGCAAGGTGAGCTAGGACTTTGGCCGGTTCGAGGTGAGTGGTAGTAATGAATGATATACTGAGGGTTTGAAACCCCGTATTTGCACTATACGGTGCTATGTTGAGATGAAACACGCGTCATGTGACGAGCGTGGTGATATTCTGACTGGGGATTCGGACTTAGTCCATCCCGACTGTTGGTTTATTGTGCATATTAACTGAGACTGAGCTTATATCTGCATAATTGGGCTAGTTGCCATGTTTGGGGCCTTGTGCCGATCTGTAGAATCTTAGGGAAGCATGTGGAGCTAAAGGACCCTATATCATGTTGAACACATATTCTTAGTCGTATTCTTAGCTGTATAGAATAACATGAACCGGTACTAGAAATGTACTCTAAATGAGAATACCTAGGGTTGAATATCCTATTCTAGCTAAGTGGGCCCGAAAGGCCAAGTCTATATTGACTGAGAGGAGTCGAGGACCGACTATATACCGGATCGGGCTGCACGTCGCAGCAGTATATACATATACAAGTATTGGATCGGACTGCACGTCGCAGTAATATAAATATATATATGGATCAGACTGCACGCCGTAGTAATACATATATATATATATATATATATATATATATATATATATATATATATATATATATATATATATATATATATATATGGATCGGACTGCACGCCGCAGTATTATAGCGCTTGGGCTGAAGGAGCCCCTCCGGAGTTTGCACACACCCCCAGTGAGCGCAGTTATATATTATTGGATCGGGCTCTACGCCGCAGCATTATATCTATTATATTGGATAGGGCTGCACGCCGCAACATTATAGTAAAGATCGGGCTATGCACTGCGGTAGTGTTGGATCAGTGTTGGGTCCGTGTTGGATGAGTTTTGGATCAGTATTGGATCAGAGTGAGACAGTAGTAGATTGGGAGTAGACTTTCCACTATAGAGATGATTTACCTGTTCTGCTGTCCTTAGAACTGTTTAGTGTTCTTACATGTGTTCTTACTTTCAGTTATTATTTATTGTTACTACTCACCGAGTTGCAAGTACTCACTCTACTTCCTGCACCTTGTGTGAAGATACAGGGATCCAGGAGGGGAGTTGAGCTGTATATTGTTGTCTTACCAGTTGCGGAGGAGACATCGAAGTAGCTGCCAGCGTCCGCAGGACCCGATCTCTCCTTTCCTCTATTTAGCTCTTTGTTATCCTGTTTAGACATCAGTTGTATAGGATTTTCTCTATTGTTAGAGGCTCAGACTTGTGACACCGGATCTTTTGTGCTATATTTCAATTGTTTCATATTCCGCACTTATTTATTTTTTTATGGAAAACAGGCTATTTGACTCTAAATGAAACATTTGTTAAATTTAATAATTGAACTAGTTATCTGGAAATGGTCGGGCTTGCCTATCAATGTGTTGGGCGCCATCACGACCGGGGTTTGGGTCGTGGCAGTTAGATAAGTAAAATCAACAAAGTCTCGATGGTTTTTGGGGATATTAAAAGGTTTAGGTGTAATAAAACTAAGTAAGGAAGGGTACATTAGGTATATAAAAGGATAGTTGGATAGATGTTAAATGGAAGTGATGGTAGATATGGAATTACAATAGGTTAGAAGGTTCTAGATTGGGGTTTTAGCTTAAATTTTTAATAAATAATTGTATTCAATTGGATAAATAGTTAAAAATGAGGGACTAGTGGATAAATAATTATTTTAAAATTCCCTCTAATTTGTAATTCTATAAATAGGCAGTTTCAACCTTAATTCACAAGTTTTTTAGCATCCAAAAATCACCAAAAATATCTTATAGGTTTTCATATATGAAACTAAGAATTTTAGATCACAATTTCCTCCTTTAGATCCAAAATTCTTCCGAATCGAGGAAGGGTTTGACTCTGTTCACACTAAGAATTCCCCAGATCATCCTCTTCCCATTCCTGCCTTTGATTTCCCTTGACCCTAGTCTAACCCCTCTAATAGAGGCATTTCCTTCGCCGGAACCCTACCGCCGGCTAACACTACTTACTCCAATGACCACCAGAAAAACACCATAGTTTCTCCATGAGTCCCTCTTCCCATTCCCACTTGTAGTTTTCTTCGAATCTTGCCGAAAAATTTCGAATGTTGATTTTAAGTTTTCCGGCCAAGACTCAAAGTATGCCACAAAATCTCAAAAATAACACTCTAGACTCACCTAATCCTCCTCTACCCAACCCTCATACCCATTTATCAAACCTGCCCGGAAATCCTCGAATTTGAATTTTTAAAATTTCTCATCAAGAACCCTAACTCAATTCTTGGGGATTCTTGACCGTAATATCCCTAATTATGTATTTTCTTTTGTAAAACACACCATTAGGGGTGTTACGGATCAAGAATCCTGGAGGATTCAAACAATCATGGATGGCCGGAGTTCTGTGTTAGTAAGTCGTCTTTTCCATCCTTAAATTCCATTTTTTTCTTTTATTATTTTTGTTTTCTAATTTTACTTGCTGAAAATTCTGTTAAATTGGACTAATTAGTGATGCATGTTCTTAGGATAACTGTCATTCTGTCATTTAATTTGATTGTTCTAATTACTCTTAATCAATCAACTTGATAGGTATTAATTTGGGATTAATTAGCAATTAATTGAATTGTTTTTGGTTTTATAGTTTGTTCAGTTGTAATATGATTAGTTAAAATTTCAGTAATTGATTTCATGTTAATTTTATCGAATGATTGATTAATTGATAGTTTGCTAGTATTGAATTTTAAAGGCATTTAGCCTGTTTGGATATGGCTGGTGGGATAGACAAGGGTAGTAATTTTTAGGGGAAGGTGGGGACACTTTTAGTATATCAAAATAGGCTAGTAGTAATTTCAGCTTAGTTAAAGGGTAATTTGGGCAATGGAAAATGGTTGTTTAACTAGGAATAGTAAATTCTGAAATGAAGTAGGGGTAGAATGGGGATTGTAAGGGGTACATAATCTTGTAGAATAGACTCTAGTATAGATTTTAGCTAAAAAGGTGCACTTACTTGTACCACAAGTCATAAAATAAGGGGTCAAAAAGGAATACGTCAGGGACTAATGTGTAAAAATTAAAATCTGAATTTTCCTTCAAATTATATCTATAAATAGGTAGTCCATTTACTTGTTTAAGAAGTTTCAAAAACTCCACATTTTTCCTCCTCAACTTTCTTTTCAATTTCAGATCTCATTTCGAAATTTAAGCCTTAAAAAATCCAAAAAAATATCAGTAGAAAAATCATAATATACTGTTGCATCAAATTTTCAATTCAATTTCAACTTCTTAGTCATAATTCTAGTGTTTTGAGGATCAGAACTTGTATGAAGTCAGTTCGAGTGGATTCAGATTATTCCTTGGTTGAATTTTTGCGGCAATACATATTATTGATGTGGTTTTGAGTGGGTTTAAGTTTGATTTTGATCGAAAATCATTCTTGCACTTGCTGTTGTTTTGCCGTGGACACTGCTGTTGCTGTTAGAGTGATCCTATTTAGGATTGATGCTGATCCTTCCCTTCTCCTTTGTATTTCAAATTTTCAGGTATTTTCCTTGGCTTATAATTGAGGATCCACTGTTGAGATGTGATCCAGCTTGAAGTAATGAAAAATGGATTTCAATCTCTTTCCTGTTATTACTAGGCTGTGTTATGTGCATATTGTATTCATAAATTTCATAACTAATTAGGATTATATTTTCTTAAATGACACGTATAGGGTTGTATAATGCAATTTGTAGACTGTTATGGACTTTCAATTTGTGATAACTCAATATATTGTAACCATGTATTTGTGGATGTTAGCTAGTGTAATACAATTTAGTAGTCCTAGTATGCTTATCTTAGTTTAAGTTTGATTACAAATAACGGTAGAATATCTGGAGATAATCGTCATATGTGTCTTGCCTAGCTGTTAATATCATTAATACAATGCATTTTGTAAGTAGTTGAGTTACCAACTGGTTTGAATTATGATAGATGAATTATCAAAAAGCACTATAAGTTTGGTCTTAACCAATCATACTACGTTAGGTTATTTTTCATTACTAAGCCAAAATAAAAGCCTTAGAATAAATTCGGGCTCAAAATGTGGCCTGGATCTTTTCAGTCACGGGTCTAGTATATATCTATTTGGCCCATGTGGTTAAGTTTGGACCCGCACTACCTGGGTAATACAATAGTCTTTGTGCACTTAAACTAAAGGATTTCAGGCCCAAAAGCATTGCTGTAGTTAGAATTAAAATTAAGGATCCAAATATAGTAACACTTTTTTTTTTAAAAAAAACTAAAATAAATAGATAATTAGTAATATGGAAAATTAAATTCATAAATATGAAATCAAGTTTTGAATTAGGTAGCGGGTTCAAGCTAAAAGGTTTTATCCTTTTATTTGAATCCGGACTTGAATTTGAGACTCGAATTTATATTTATGAATTAATTAACCTTTAGAGACAAATAACATAAACTAGAGAATTTTAGTTTGCTTTAGATTGGCCTTTAATAATAAAAATGAGACGAGCCTCGCCAAATCAAACACATAATTGCGGGGCCCTCATCAATTACCGGTGATGGGACACCATAAATCTCCCAAGTGGCGAATCTGAATCTCTTAATAAACGAAACTCATTTCGATTGTCCTTTAATTGGAAAAACTCCTTTTTTTATTATACCCTTCCCCAGGGTGTAGTAGCTAATCGGAAAACGGAGGTGTGGCACCTTCCAGTTCTTAAGGCCTGCATTTACATGGTGGGAGGAGTTTGAGAGGCGCAGGGCGATTGGAGCAGCACCCCTTACATGGCATCAGTTCTCCACTCTCTTTCTGGAGAAGTATGTGCCGCAGTCTCGCAGGGAGGAGCTGCATCGTCAGTTTGAGTGGTTGATTCAGGGTTACATTACTATGACCCAGTATGAGTTGAGGTTCATGCAATTGGCCCGATACTTGGATGATCTCGACAAATCGGGAGAGGATTAGGAGGTTCGTGTATGGCCTCAACTATTCGATTCACATTTTGACGGCTAGAGAGAGGGTTGTAGTAGCTTCGTTTGAGGAGGTAATTGATATGGCTCGATAGATTGCCATCGGGAGTGTGAGGAGAGGGAGGACAAGAGGCCTCGAGATTCAGGTAGATTCAGTAATGCTCAATCTAGGGGCCAGTTCCAGCGGGGCAGAGGTCGTTCTTTCAGGCCTCCTCAATCTGGTCGCCCAGAGTACAATGGGGCTTCTCCAGGCCGTGGTCGTCAGGGATTTCAATAGGGCCAGTCTTCACTTAGTGTGACAACCCGGCCCGTCGTCATGAGAGTTACCACCCCTTTACCCTTTCATTTAAGTGTTTCATGTTTCTATATCTATGTTAGAGTCTATTGAGTGAATGGGGATTAACTATGGTTGAAAATGAGGCATATAGCCTTTTTGAGTGAAGCTTGTTTTTAAAACGTCAACCTGGAGTTGACTATGTGGTTAGAGAGCTCAGAATCAAACTCTGATGATTTGGTTAGTTCCGGGAGGTGATTTGTGACTTAGGGGAGCGATCGGAATTGAATTTGGAGGTCCGGTGTAGAAATAGGCTTGAATTGGCTAAGTTGGAATTTTGGCGGAATCCAATCGATAGGTGAGATTTTGATCTTGGAGTCGGAATGGAATTCCAACAGTTGCAGTAACTTCGTTAGGTGATTTTGGATATGTTTGCAAATTTTCAGGTCATTTGGACATCGTTTGATCGGGTTTTTGATAGAATGTATGTTTCGGAAGTTTTAGTTGAATCTTAGGCTTGAACCGGCCTTAATTTGATGACTCGTGTGTTTGTGGGTGTGTTTTTATGATTGGAACAAGTTCGTGTGATGATTTAGAGTGGATTCGTATTTTTAGTTGAGGTCCCGGGGGCCTCGGGATGATTTCGGGAGGTCAAACGGAAGAGTTTTTGTGTTTTGGAACTGCTGTCATGAAATGCAGCAGAGATTTCGCTTCTGTGGAAGGGGAGCTGCAGAAGCGGATCCGCAGAGGCGAAGAATATTCCGCAGAAGCGATTCTAGGCCTGGCCGAGCAAGATCACAGAAGCGGCTAGTAGAATGCAGGAGCGGGCTCGCTTCTGCGAACCCATGGCCGTAGAAGCGAAAGTAGGCGGCTGGGTGAATATCGCAGAAGCGAAGTGTTCTTCGCTTAGCGGTCTCGCAGGTGCGAGACTTAGACCACAGAAGCATACAGTTTAGTGTGTTCTCGCAGAAGCGACAAAATTTTCGCTGAAGCGGACTCGCTTATGCGAGTCGAGTACCACAGAAACGGAAATCGTAATAGTAATATAGAAATGGAAGGTTAACAATTTCAGAATGTTATATCACTCTAAGGCTAAAACCAAGAGGCGATTTGGGGCGATTTTAAGAGGAAATCAAATGGATTCTTCAGGTAATCATTCATGGACCTAATTTATGTTATTTTCTTGCTAAATTATGGAGTTTATACCTGAAATTGGAAGAATTAGAGGTGTATTAATGGAGGTTTTTGCTCGAAGCTTGGGTTATTGAAAATCATCAATTTGAATGGGAAAACGGAGTCCTATTTTGATAAAATTTATATGCATGGACTCGTGTTAAGATAAAGATTCTGAAAATTTAACTTTTGTAATTTTTCAAGAAGCGTACCAAAAGTTGGGTTTTGGCAACTTTGTGGTTTTTGGTGTAATTCGAGTTGTTTCGATTGGGTGATGTCCCTTTAGCCTATTTTGATGCATTTCTATTGATTTTGATCAGATTCTGCAACCGTGGAGGTTGATTCTCGTTGCAAGGGCATTGCGGAGTAGTCTTCGAGTCGAGTCGAGGTGAGTAATGGGTGTGGGTGATGACCAGCGGGTTCGAAACCACGATATATCACTATATGACATTGTATTGAGGTGAGACACATACTCTCATGTGAGTGTAGGGTCGAATGTGATTGGGGACTATGGCTTAGTCCGACCTGATAAAACTATACTGTGTTGTTGGCTATTATTGAGCCGGTGAACCTCCTACTTGGATAGTTGTGGATATCTTTGGGCTATGAGCGAGTTATTGGGATCCCGCGAGGATTGTTGCTATTGTTTCTATGATATTGGCATGCTATTTTGATACCAGTCCTGAGCTATTACTTTCTAAAATGGTTTTCCAAACTCTGGAATTTCTGAAACACTGTTTTCTACTGAAAATGATTAAAAGAGATTTCAAATACTATTTTTGTGCCTGTGAGGCTTTCATTGCATTATAGTTGACTGGTAGTGGATCGGGCTGCGCGCCGCGGCATATCATGATATTGTGCTTGGGCTGTAGGAGCCCCTCCAGAGTCTGAACCCCCACAGTGAGCACGGGTACCCAAATGGATCGGGCTACGCGCCGTAGCGGTCATATTTATGCATTGCATTGCATTTAACTATACTTGTTATTCTAATAGCTGTTATTGCTAGTTCTGATACTGCTCATGTTGATAACTGATACATGATGTTGTTCTCTAGCCTTGCTTAGTGTTGTATTGGGTTTTCTTACCTTCGCTGTCTTACCCTTGCTTATTACCACTGAGTTGGAAGTACTCACACTACTCCCTGCACCTTGTGTGCAGATCCAGGTACATCACAGCAGAGCTGAGTCTACATCTGCTCAAAGAGCCTCACTTGGACAGTCAAGGTAGCTGCTAGCGTCCGCAAGACCTGACTCTCCAGTCTATCTTTACTTTCTTTGTCTATTCTACACTTGCACACAGTTGTATACACTATCACAACTTTATATTCTGGTAGAGGCTCATGACTTATGACTCCTGATTCGGTGGGAGGTTTATACTGGTTTTGGGATGTCTAATACCGATGTGTTGGATGTTATTTCATTATACTACTACTGTTTATGCTTAAAAAGGATAAAGTGGGGGCTGTTTATGCTTAAAAAGGATAAAGTGGGGGCTGGTAGCTCTGTGTTATAGTTGACTGGTCGGGCTGGCCTAGCAATGTGCTGGGCGCCATCACGACCTGGTTTTGGGGTCGTGACAAGTTGGTATCAGAGTCTAGGTTACTAGTCCTCATGAGTCTTGAACCGGTTGGTAGGGTCTCGTGGATCGGTACGGAGACGCCTGTATTTATCCTCAGGGGGCTGCAGACCTTTAGGAAACATATCACATTTATTGAACTCTATCGTGCGATTTTGTTATTACGAGAACTGAACTTCTGTATTCTATTCTCTCGCAGATGGCGAGAACTCGAGCTTCAGGATGAGGCGGACGAAAACCATTGCCACCTGCTAGAGGCCGTGGACGCGGCCGTGGTCGTTGTAGAGGTAGGGCAGCTGAGGCAGTGCCAGCTGACCCATCCGTTGTCCCTATTCAGGAGCAGCCCCTAGTAGTTGATGATCTAGCAGCACCGGCTCAGTCACCGACGGTGTTTATTGTCATTGCTCGCATTTAGGAGACTTTGGACCAGATATTATCAGTCTGTTCTGGATTGGCTCAGGTAGTATCAGCTACCGTTACAATAGCGACATCACAAAATCGGGGGTGGTCATCAAACCCCCGCAGCTCGCACACCTCAGCAGGTTGTGCAGGGACTTCAGACGCCAGGGGCAGTCCTGGCTCAGGCAGTTGCACAGGCTATTCTAGCTGCACCAGCCCTAGAGTATGTGGTACCGTTGATGCCTGGCGACGAGCAGCGTCGCCTGGAGAGATTTGGTAGACTCCAGCCACCTTATTTCAGTGGTACTGAGGGCGAGGATGCCCAAGGTTTCTTATATAAGTGCCATAGGATGTTACGTACAGCTGGGATTCTTGAGTCCAGCGGTGTTTCATTTACTACCTTCCAGTTTACTGGTCCAGCATTCTATTGGTGGGAGGAGTTTGAGAGGCGTAGGCCTGCAGGAACAGCACCTCTTAGAGAAGTATGTGTCTCAGTCCCGTCGAGAGGAGCAACGTCGCCAGTTTGAGTGGTTAGTACAAGGCAACATGTTAGTGACCCAGTATGAGCTGAGGTATACTCAGTTGGCTAGGCATGCTATCTGGATGATCCCGACAGATTGGGAGGGGATTAGGAGGTTCATTGACGGCCTCAACTATTCCCTTCGCGTTCTTACCAGAGAGAGAGTATTATCATCATCTTTTGAGGAGGTTGTGGATATGGCACGCTCCATTAAGGCGGATAGTCACCATGAGCGGGAGGAGCGGGAGGCCAATAGGCCTCAAGGTTCTGGTAGCTTTAGTGGTGCTCCATCTAGAGGGAATTTTCTGCAGGGCAGAGGTCGCTCATCTAGACCTCCTCAGTCAGGCCGCCCTGAGCATAGCGGAGCCTCTTCTTCTGGTCGTGGCCACCAGGGTTTCCAGTAGGGCTAGTCTTCACTTAGTGCCCTCCCAGATCAGAGTTCAACACCTACTTCTTCAGCCCAGGGTTCGTCTACGGCGAGGGTTCCCTTCAGTCCCATTCTTCAACACCATGCAGCTGTTTTGAGTGTGGCGCGTTTGGCCACATAAGGAGGCAGTGCCCTCGACTTTGCATGGATAGATCTTAGCAGAAGGATCAGCCCTCCTCTTCAGCACCATCTCAGGCTAGTAGAGGTGGAGGCCAGTCTTATCGTGGTCGCCCCAGGGGCGAGGAGAGATCTGGTGGAGGCCAGGCACGGTTCTATTCACTTCCTGACAGGCGTGATGCGGTTTCCTCCGATGCTGTGATTACAGGTATCATTTCTGTCTGTCACAGAGATGCCTCTATTTTATTTGATCCCAGGTCCACATATTCGTACGTGTCTTCTTATTTTGCACATCATATGGGTGCGACCCATGGTAGTCTTGATTTGCCTGTTCATGTATCCACCCCAGTGGGTGATACGATTATTGTGGATCATGTTTATAGATCCTGTGTTATTTCTATTGGGGTTTTGGAGACCCAGGTGGATCTGTTATTGTTAGGTATGGTGGACTTCGATGTGATATTGGGCATGGACTGGCTGTCTCCGTGCCATGCTATATTGGATTGTCATGCCAAGACAATTACATTGGCTATTCCTGGTATTCCTCAGATTGAGTGGCGGGGTTCGACTGATTACGTCCCTAGCCGTGTTATTTCATTCTTAAAGGCTCAGAGAATGGTTGAAAAAGGGTGTTTGTCGTATCTAGCATTTGTAAGGGATGTGGGAGCTAAGACTCCAAGTATTGATTCTGTGCCTGTTATGAGGGACTTTGCAGATGTATTCCCATCAGACCTGTCGGGTATGCCACCGAACTGGGACATCGATTTTGGTATTGACTTGGTGCCGTGCCCTCAGCCCATTTCTATTCCTCTTTATCGGATGGCACCAGCTGAGCTGAAGGAATTGAAAGAACAGCTTCAGGAGCTTTTGGATAAGGGATTCATTCGCCCTAGTGTATCACTGTGGGTGCACTAGTGTTATTTGTTAAGAAGAAAGATGGTTCTATGCGGATGTGCATTGATTATAGACAGTTGAACAAGGTAACAATGAAGAACAAGTACCCTCCACCGCGCATTGATGATTTATTTGATCAGTTACAGGGAGTGCGGGTGTTCTCAAAAATTGATCTTCGTTCAAGCTATCATCAGCTGAAGATTAGGGACTCTGATATTATGAAGACTGCATTCAGGACTATATATGGCCAATATGAGTCCCTTATGATGTCTTTTGGGCTGACCAACGCCCCATCATCGTTCATGCTTCTGATGAACAGTGTGTTCAGGCCATATTTGGATTCATTCGTGATCGTGTTCATTGATGATATTCTAGTTTACTCCCGTAGCCAGGAGGAGCACGCTCAACATTTGAGCGTTGTGTTGCAGAGGTTGAGGGAGGAGAAATGGTATGCTAAGTTCTCCAAGTGCGAGTTTTGGCTCGAGTTAGTAGCTTTTCTAGGTCATTTGGTGTCCCGTGATGGTATTCAAGTTGACCCGATGAAGATAGAGGCAGTGCAGAGTTGGCCTAGACCGTCCTCAGCTACGGAGATCACGAGTTTCCTTGGTTTGGCGGGATATTATCGCCGGTTTGTTCAGGGATTTTGATCCATTGCTTCTTCTTTGACCAGGTTGACGCAAAAGGTGCACCATACGTGTGGTCGGATAAGTGCAAGGAGAGCTTTCAGAAGCTCAAGACAGCTTTGACCACAGCCCCAGTATTAGTGTCGCCATCAACTTCAGGTTCATATACTGTATATTGTGATGCGTCGAGAGTGAGGATAGGTTGTGTGTTGATGTAGGAGGGTAGAGTGATTACTTATGCTTCTCGACAGTTGAAGCATAACAACAGCTACCAAACTAGTATCCAGATGGCGTCGTCTGAGGCTTTATATGGGAGACGGTGTAGATCTCCAATTGGTTGGTTTGAGCCTGATGAGGCAACGTTGTTGGGGACAGAGTTAGTCAAGGATGCTTTGGACAAGTGAAGGTGATTCAGGAGAGACTTCGCACAGCTGTGTCGCGCCAGAAGAGTTATGCGGACCGGAAGGTTTGGGATATGTCTTATTCTGTGGGCGGGAAGGTCTTACTGAAGGTTTCGCCAATGAAAGGCGTCATGAGATTTGGGAAGAAAGGAAAGCTCAGTCCGAGATTTATTAGCCCTTTTGAGATCCTCAGGAGGATTGGAGAGGTGGCCTATATGCTTGCTTTGCCACCCAGCTTATCGGGTGTTCATCCAGTGTTTCACGTATCTATGCTCCGGAAATATGTTGGCGACCCATTGCATGTGTTGAATTTCAGTACTATTCAGCTTGATAATGACTTTACCTATGATGTGGAGCCTATAGCTATATTGGGTCGTCAGGTGAGGAGATTGAGATCCAAGGACATTGCATCAGTAAAGGTTCGGTGGAGAGGTCGGCCTGTAGAGGAGGCCACTTGGGAGATCGATCAGGAGATGCGGAGCAGATATCCTCGCTTATTTGAGTCTCCAGGTATGCTTCTTGACCCGCTCGAGGACGAGCGTTTGCTTAAGTAGGGGAGAATGTGATGACCCGGCCCGTCGTCACGAGGGTTACCACCCCGTTACCCCTTCATTTATGTGTTTCATGTTTCTATATCTGTGTTAGAGTCTATTAAGTGAATGGGGATTAATTCTATTTGAAAACGAGGCATATAGCCTTTTTGAGAGAAGCTTGTTTATGAAAAGTCAACTTGGAGTTGACTCTGTAGTTAGAGGGCTCGAAATCAAATTCTGATGATTTGGTTAGTTCCGGGAGGTGATTTGTGACTTAGGGGAGCAATCGAAATTGAATTTGGAGGTCCGGTGTAGAAATAGGCTTGAATTGGCTAAGTTGGAATTTTGGATATGTCTGCAAATTTTCAGGTCATTCGGACATCGTTTTGGTCAGGGTTTTGATAGAATGTATGTTTCAGAAGTTTTAGTTGAATCTTAGGCTTGAACCGGCCTTAATTTGATGATTTGTGTGTTTGAGGTGTGTTTTTATGATTGGAACAAGTCGTGTGATGATTTAGAGTGGATTCGTATTTTTGGTTGAGGTCCCGGGGGCTTTGGGATGATTTCGGGAGGTCAAACAGAAGAGTTTTGGTGTTATGGAACTGCTGTCATGAAATGCTGCAGAGATTCCGCTTCTGAGGAAGGGGAGCCGCAGAGGCGGATCTGCAGAGGCGAAGAATATTCCACATAAGCGATTCTGGGCCTGGTCAGGCAAGATCGCAGAAGCGGTAGCCATATCACGGTAGCGGGCTCGCTTCTGCGAGCCTATGGATGTAGAAGCAGAAGTGGGCAACTGTGCGACCTTCGCAGAAGAGAAGTAATTTTCGCTTAAGCGGTCTCGCAGGTGAGAGACTTGGACCGCAGAAGCAAGAGTGACAGTTTAGTGAGTTCTCACAGAAGCGACAAAATTGTCGCAGAAGCGGACTCGCTTATGCGAGTCCAGTACCACAGAAGCGGAAATCGTAACAGTGATATAGAAATGGAAGGTTAAAATTTTTAGAATGTTATATCATGCTAAGGCTTAAACCAAGAGGCGATTTGGGGCGATTTTAAGAGGAAATCAAAGGAATTCTTCAGGTAATCATTCATGGACCTAATTATGTTATTTTCTTTCTAAATTATGGAGTTTATACCTGAAATTGGAAGAACTAGAGGTGTATTAATGGAGGTTTTTGCTCTAAGCCCAGGTTATTGAAAATCATCGATTTGAATGGGCAAACGGAGTCCGATTTTGTTAAACTTTATATGCATGGACTCGTGCTAAGATAAGGATTCTGAAAATGTAACTTTTGTAATTTTTCGAGATGTGTACCGAAAGTTGGGTTTTGGCAACTTTGTGGTTTTTGGTGTAATTCGAGTTATTTCGATAGGGTGATGTCCCTTTAGCCTATTTTGATGCATTTCTATTGATTTTGATCAGATTCTGCACTCGTGGAGGTTGATTCTCGTGGCAAGGGCATTGCAGACTAGTCTTCAAGCTGAGTCGAGGTGAGTAATGGGTGTGGGTGATGACCAGCGGGTTCGAAACCCCGGTATATCACTATGTGACGCTGTATTGAGGCGAGACACGTACTCTCCTATGAGTGCATGGTCGAATGTGATTGGGGACTATAGCTTAGTCCGACCTGATAAAACTATTCTGTGTTGTTGGCTATTATTGAGCCGGTGAACCTCCTACTTGGATGGTTGTGGATATCTTTGGGCTATGAGCCAGTTATTGGGATCCCGCGAGGATCGTTGCTATTGTTTCTATGATATTGGCATGCTATTTTGACACCAGTCCTGAGCTATTACTGTCTAAAATGGTTTTCCAAACTCTGGAATTTCTGAAACACTGTTTTATACTAAAAATGATAAAAAGAGATTTCAAATACTATTTCTGTGCCTTTGAGGCTTGCATTACATTATAGCTGACTGGTAGTGGATCGGGCTGCACGCTGCAGCATATCATGATATTGTGCTTAGGCTGTAGGAGCTCCTTTTGAGTCTCAACCCCCACAGTGAGAACGGGTACCCAAATGGATCGGGTTATGCGCCGTAGCGGTCATATTCATGCATTGCATTGCATTTAGCTATACTTGTTATTCTGATAGTTGTTATTGCTGGTTCTGATACTCCTCATGTTGATAACTGATACAGGATATTGTTGTCTATCCTTGCTTAGTGTTATATTGGGTTTTATTACCTTCGTTGTCTTACCCTTGCTCATTACCACTGAGTTGGAAGTACTCACACTACTCCCCGCACCTTGTGTGCAGATCCAGGTACATCACAGCAGAGCTGAGTAGACATCTGCTCGGAGAGCTTCACTTGGACAGTCGAGGTACTTGTCAGCGCTCGCAGGACCTGACTCTCCAGTCTATCTTTACTTTCTTAGTCTATTCTACACTTGCACATAGTTGTATACACTATCACAGCTTTATATTCTGGTAGAGGCTCATGGCTTATGACTCCTGATTCGGTGGGAGGTTTATACTGGTTTTGGGATGTCTAATCCCGATGTGTTGGATGTTATTTCATTATACTACTATTGTTTATGCTTAAAAAGGATAAAGTGTGAGCTGATAGATCTGTGTTATAGTTGACTGGTCGGGCTGGCCTAGCAATGTGCTGGGCGCCATCACGACCGGGTTTTGGGGTCATGACACTTAGTCCCCTTCCAGCTCCGAGTTCTACTCCTGCCTCCTCAGCCCAGGGTTCATCTGCAGCGAGGGGTTCCTATTTGTCCCCTTCTCTAGCACGGGTAGTTGCTATGACTGTGGTGAGATTGGCCACATAAGGAGACCGTGTCATCGGCTTCGTGGTAGTTGGTCTCAGCAGAGGGATCATCCCTCTTCTTCTACTCCATCTACTTCAGCACTATCCCAGTCAGGTAGGGGTGGGGGTCAGACTGCTAGGGGCCTCCTTACGGGTGGAGATCGATATAGTGGTGGTCAGTCTCGGTTATATGCTATCCTAGAGAGGAGGGATGTCGTTGCATCAGATGTTATCACAGGTATTATTTCAGTGTGCCACAGGGATGCTTCTATTTTATTTGATCCCGGGTCTATATACTCTTATGTGTCTTCATATTTTGCCCATCACCTGGGTACGATCTGTGATTGTCTTGCCTTGCTCGTACATGTATCTACCCCAATGGGTGATACTATCATTATCGATCATGTGCATCGATCTTGTCTAGTTATTGTTGGGGGTTTGGAGACCCGAGCTAATTTGTTGTTATTGGGCATTGTTGACTTTAATGTGATTTTGGATATAGAATGGCTATCTCCGCACCATGCTATTCTGGACTGTCATGCCAAGATAGTTACATTGGCTATTCTAGGTGTTCCGAGGATTGAGTGGTGAGGTTCGACCGATTATGTTCCCAGTAGGGTGATCTTTTTCCTAAAGGCCCAGCAGATGGTTGGGAAAGGTTGTTTATCTTACTTGGCTTTTGTGAGAGATGTTGGAGTTGAGACTCCTAGTCTTGATTCTGTGCCCATTGTGAGAGATTCCGCAGATGTGTTTCCAGCAGACCTGTTGGGCATGCTGCCAGATAGGGACTTTGTTTTCGGTATTGACCTGGTGCCGGACACTCAGCCTATCTCCGTTCCTCCCTATCGTATGGCACCCGCTGAGTTAAAGGAATTGAAGGAGCAGCTTAAGGAACACCTAGATAAGGGGTTCATTCGCCCGAGTGTGTCGTCGTGGGGTGCACCACTCTTATTTGTGAAGAAGAAAGATGGCACAATGAGGATGTGCGTTGACTACAGGCAGTTGAACAAGGTGACAGTGAAGAACAAGTATCCACTATCGCGCATTGATGATTTGTTTGATCAGCTCTACGGAGCAAGGGTATTCTCGAAGATTGATCTTCGTTCAGGCTATCACCAGCTGATGATTAGGGATTCTGATATTATGAAGACAGCTTTTAGGACGAGATATGGGTGTTATGAGTTTCTAATTATGTCTTTTGGGTTGACTAATGCCCCAGCCGCGTTCATGTATTTGATGATCAGTGTGTTCCGGCCGTATCTGGATTCATTTGTGATTGTATTCATTGATGACATCCTAGTGTACTCGCGTAGCAAGGAGGAGCATGCTCAACATTTGAGAGTGGTATTACAGAGATTGAGGGAGGAGAAACTTTATGGAAAGTTCTCCAAGTGTGAGTTTTGGCTTGGGTTTATAGCTTTTCTAGGACACATGGTGTCTAGTGATGGTATTCAGGTTGACCCAAAGAAGATAGAGGCGGTGCAGAGTTGGCCTAGGCTATCCACAACCATAGAGATTCAGAGAGTCCTCGGTTTGGCGGGTTATTATCGCCAGTTCGTCTATGGTTTTTTCACCTATTACTTCTCCCTTGACCAAGTTGACGCAGAAGGGTGCACCATTTGTATGGTCGGACGAGTGCGGGGAGAGCTTTCAAAAGCTTAGGATAGCTTTGACCACAACTCCAGTGTTAGTTTTGCCATCAGCTTCAGGTTCTTACACCGTGTATTATGATGCTTCGAGAGTTGGGATCAGATGTGTGTTGATGTAGGAGGGTAGAGTTATTGCTTATGCTCCTCGTCAATTGAAGCCTCATGAGAAGAACTACCCCGTTCATGATTTGGAATTGGCTGCCATAGTTCATGCTTTGAGGATTTAGAGGCACTACTTTTATGGCGTATCTTGTGAGGTGTATGTCAATCATCACAATCTTCAGCATTTGTTCACATAGAAGGATCTTAATTTGAGGTAGCAGAGATGGCTTGAGTTGCTCAAGGATTATTGACATTACCATTTTGTATCATCCGAGGAAAGCCAATGTAGTGGCCGATGCGTTGAGCTAAAATGTAGTAAGTATGGGTAGCTTGGCATACATTCCAGTTGGGGAAAGGCCCTTTGCAGCTGATGTCCAGGCTTTGGCCAATCAGATGGTGAGGCTAGATATTTCAGAGCCTAGTCGGGTGTTGGCTTGTGTGGTTTCTCGGTTTTCCTTGTATGACAGCGTTAGAGAATGCTAGTATGATGATCCACATTTGCTTGTCCTTAAGGATAGATTTCAACATGATGATGTTAGGGATGTGACAATTGATAGTGATAGTGTGTTGAGAATGCAGGGCCGGATTTGCGTGAAATGTGGATGGGCTTCGGGAGTTGATATTGGAAGAGGCCCATAGCTCGCGGTATCCTATTCATCCAGGTGCCGCGAAAATGTATCCGAATTTGAGACATCATTACTAGTGGAGGAGAATGAAGAAGGATATTGTGAGTCATGTAGCTCGGTGTCTCAATTGTCAGCAGGTAAATTGTGAGCATCAGAGACCTGGTGGTGTACTTCAGCATATGGATATTCCCAAGTGGAACTGGGAGAGGATTACTATGGATTTTGTGAGTGGTCTACCTCGGATAGCTAGGAAGTTTGATTCGATTTGGGTTATTGTGGATTGGCTGACCAAGTCAGCGTACTTTATTCCGGTGTGTACCACCTATTCTTCGGTGCGGCTAGCAGAGATTTTCATCCTGGAGACTGTACGGTTGCATGGGGTCCCAGTTTCCATTATATATGATAGGGGCACTCAGTTTACTTCTCAGTTCTGGAGGACTTTTCAGCTAGAGTTGGGTACACAGGTAGAGTTGAGCACAACATTTCATCCTCAAACGGGCGGGCAGTCCGAGTGTATTATTCAGATATTGGAGGACATGTTGCATGCCTGTGTTATTGACTTTGTAGGTTCTTGGGCTGATTTCTTGCCTCACACAGAGTTTGGTTACAACAACAGCTATCAATCCACCATTCAGATGGCGCCGTATGAGGCCTTATATGGGAGACGGTGTAGATCTCCGGTTGGTTGGTTTGAGCCCGGCGAGGCTAGGTTGTTGGGGACAGAGTTGGTCCAGGATGCCTTGGATAAGGTGAAGGTGATTCAGGAGAGACTTCGTACAGCTCAGTCGCATCAGAAGAGTTATGCGGAGTGGAAGGTCCGAGACGTATCTTATATAGTGGGCGAGAAGGTCTTGTCGAAGGTTTCGCCTATGAAGGGCGTCATGCGGTTCAGGAAGAAAGGAAAGCAGAGTTTGAGGTTCATTGGCCCTTTTGATATTCTTAGAAGGATTGGGGAGGTGGTCTATATGCTTGCTTTTCCATCTAGTATATCGGGAGTTCACCCGGTATTTCATGTGTTTATGCTCTAGAAGTATGTTGGGGACCCATCTTATGTGTTGGACTTCAGTACAATACAACTGGATGATGATTTGACCATTGATGTGGAGCTAGTGGCTATTTTGGGTCATCAGGTTCGGAGATTAAGGTCAAAGGATATAGCTTCGGTGAAGTTGCAGTGGAGAGGTAGTCATGTGGAGGAGGCTACATGGGAGACCGAGCGGGAGATGCGAAGCAGATATCCTCACTTGTTTGAGACTCCAGGTATGTTTCTTGACCCGCTCGAGGACGAGCATTTGTTTTAGTTGGGGAGGATGTGACGACCTGGCTCGTCGTCATGTGAGATACCACCCCGTTTCCCCCATATTGTGTTGCTTTATGTTTTAATGTCAGTATTTGAGTTGATCGGGTAGCGTCGGATTGGTTTTAGTTGGAAATGAGGCACTTAGCCTCCTAGAAGGAAGTTTGCCTTGGAAAAGTCAACTGGAAGTTGACTATATAGTTAGAGGGGTCGGATGTGAATTCCGATGGTTCGATTAGCTTTTTGGGTTGATTTGTGACTTAAAAGTATGGCCAGAATTGAATTTAGAGGTCCGGTGTAGAATTAGGCTTGAATTGGCGAAGTTTGAATTTTGGCGAATTTTGGTGGATGGGTGAAATTTTGATCTGAGGGTCGGAATGGAATTCCGAGAGTTGCAGTAGCTTCGTTAGGCTATTTTGTATATGCATACAAATTTTCAGGTCATTCGGACGTCATTTTGGTTGGGTTTTTGATCAAAAGTGCATTTCAGAAGTTCTTGAAGACCTTAGGCTTTGATTTGGTGAAATTTGATGATTTTGATGTTAACTATAGTGATTTGATGATTCGAGAAAGTTTGAATAAGGTAATAGATCATATATGTGCTTTTTGTTGAGGTCTTGGGGATCTTGGGGTGATTTCGGGTGGTTAAACGGTGAATTTGGAGTTTGTTACATGGAAAAGGTTTGTTGGTTTTGTTGTTTCTGCATCTGCGGTAAAAGCGGCCGCATAAGCAGTTCCGTTGATGTGGCGGTTGGGTCTCATAAGTGGATTTGGGTCTGGGAACCCTTATCCGCAGAAGCGGTCGTTGATCCGCAAATACGTCGACCATAGAAGCGGTTCTAGACCGCATAAGCGGTCCAGAGGATTTTTAGTATGACCGCATAAACGGTCGTTGGTTACATGTGCGGTTATTTGACCGCAAAAGCAGAAATCGACCTAGGTTTAAGTGAACAGTGTTTCACGAATTTGAAAGAGAAGGGAGATAATTTGGACTTCGACTTAGGCGATTCTTAGGCAATTTTTGGAGAGAATTCCAAGGGGTTTCATCAGGTATGAACTATTGGACTCGGATTATGTTTATGTAGTGTAAAATCATGGATTAAACACTGAAATTCAATGGATTCAATGCTAAAAATGGAGGTTAGGGCTTGAAACTTAAGAGAGTTTGAATTGATGATTTGAGGGGTCAAATGGACTCCGATTCTTGTGTATTTGATATGTATGAACTCATGGCGAGATAAAGATCGTATTAATATAAAATTTTCTGGATTTCGAGAAGTGGGGCCAGGGCTCGGGTTTTGCCAATTTCGTATTTTTGGGTATCTTCGAGTTCTTTCAATTGGGTTATATTCCATTAGCTTATTATAACGTATTCCTTGTGGTTTTGCTCAGATTCGGCACGCGAGGAGGTTGATTCAAGAGCAAAAGGCTTGACGGACTAGTCTTGTGGCCGGTTTGAGGTGAGTAACAGATGTAGATGATGACCTCAGTGTTTGAAACCCTGGTATATCATACTGTGACGCTATATTGAGGTGAGACACATACTCTACGGTGAGTGCGGGGTCGTTTGTGATTGGGGACTATGGCTTAATCCGTCCGACTGATGTTCATACTGTGTCATTGGCTAGAAGTTGGTTGGTAAGCCTCCTACTTGGATGATTATGAGTATATTTGGGCTGTATTCCTATTATTTGGATCCCTTAGGGATTATTGTCACTATTACCATGATGTTTAGCATGTTCTCATGATATCAGTTCTGAGTTTAACACTGTCTCGAAATGACTAGTAAATTTCTAGGATTTTAAACACTAAATCTATAATTCCTGATAATTGGAACTGAAAATGATAAGTTTGATTGTGCCCGTGTTGCTTGCATGCATATAACTGGGACTGATTGTGGATCGGGCTGTACGCCGCAACAAATGCTACATTATATTGCGCTTGGGCTGTAGGACCCCCTCCGGAGTCTGAACCCCCACAGTGAGTACGGGTACCTAAATGGATCGGGCTGCATGCTGCAGCGGTCATATGCATTGCATTGCATTCATGCGTCGATATTTGCCTGTTCTTATCTATCATTACTTGTTGTTGTTCTACCGTTAAATGTGTAGAAGTATTGGTTATGTCTTTGCATTGTTATATTTTGGAAGTACCCACTTTACTCCCTGCACCATGTATGTAGATTCAGGTGTCTCGGGAGCATAGTTGAGCTATTTGCTACTTTTCAAAGCTTCTCAGGAGTTTTTGAGGTAGCTGCCTGACGTCCGCACGACTCGACTCCTCCCCTATCCCTTTATCATTTTCATATTTTACAACATCTGTATTTTTGAGGATTTGTTATTCCATGTTATTAGAGGCTCTAGACTCATGACCCCAGGTCTTTGGGATATTTTGTTTGTGTTATCGTGATTCTCGGTGTTATCTCTATCTATCAGTGAAACTTTTTAGCCTTGTTACTTGTTAATGATATTCAATTAACTCATTTTGAGCTTCATGCTCGGGTTGAGGGTGTTAATGATCAGGCTTGCCTAGTAATTGTGTTGGGTGCCATCATGACCGGAATTTGGATCGTGACAATAGGCCTTTGTTTTTTGAAATATCACTGTCACGACCCTAGTTCACCCTCCATAAACATGTCGTGATGGCACCTAGTCCCTACGACTAGGAAAGCCTAACAACGCGAAAGATAACCAAAATTTGTGGAATCAAGCAAAACAAACTGAATTAGATAAATAAAATGCTGCTTAAGATACCGCTTGGCACGCAGCATAACAAACTCAAAACTGACGACAATTCCCAAAACCCGGAAACTCACAAATCAAAAGCTAAGAGGATACATAAGAGGCTCTAACTCAAGAATATCTATATAAGAAGAAATAATGAAACACTACACTTTTTTTACAAAAAACTAGAAAAGGGACACCTCGGTCTGCGGACGTAGCAGATATACCTTGAAGTCTCTACCGGTATGCCTCCTTCCAAGGCTGACAGAACTGAACGAAAGTACATGTATCTGCACAACAAAAATGTGCAGAAGAGTAGTATGAGCACACCACGGCGGTGCCCAGTAAGTATCAAGACTAACCTCGATGGGGTAGTGATGAGGAACAGTCATGACACCTACCAGTCAATAAACAATATAACAGAAAAGATAGAGATGCTATGTAAATATGTAAGGACTGTCCGGATAAATAAGAACACAACAATTTGCAACAAGGATAAAGGACAATAAGAAAAATCAAGATACAATAAATGATAATACAAAAATGACAGTAGAAATCACAACCCAAGTCCTGAAATCACAACATAACGAGACCAAACAAATCGCTAAGTCGCTATTCTGAAATGATCCTTACATAAAGCCTTTCCAACTTTTTCCTCAATCCTACCACAACTCTCAGATTAGCCACGACTCATGGAAATACCCAGAATATGAAATCTAACACTTGGCATCTCGTGCCCCATCAATAACACGACAATGCTGGCAACTATCTAGTCAATTAGAGTCACTTTCACATATATAATGGATAAACGATGTCATATCTCTACCCTCAGTCAAATCAGAAGGGATTCATCTCAAATAGAAGGGTCCAGCTACGTGTATGCTTGTGCAAGTGTATCTAACAGGAATCCTGCCAACTAGTAAGTATAAGAAATAGGAACAATTAGCACCCGACTCATTCACCCCGGATAGAAACAATAATACTATCAGTCATATCACATTGAGTTTATAGGGAACTTTCGGGAATCGAACCCGTAGCCCGGCATACCAATAATAGAGGATCTCACGGGAATTGAACCCGTAGCCCCGCATACCAATAATAGAGGATCTCACGGGAAATGAACCCATAGTCCTTCATAATAACAACAGAGGAACTCCCGGGAATTGAACCCATAGTCCTTCATAATAACAAAAGAGGAACTCCTGGGAATTGAACCCGTAGTCCTTCGTAATAACAACGGAGGTACTCCCGGGAATTGAACCCGTAGTCCTTCATAATCACAACAGAGGTACTCCCGGGAATTGAACCCATAGTCCTTCATAATCAGCCCCTGACATATCCCTCCTTATTTCGCCACGTGTGCAATCAATAACAACATAGCAACACCGCCTTATTTCGCCACACGTGCATCACAATATTCCCACCTTATTCCGCCACATGCGCAACACACACATAAATATATAACATATCCTGCCTTATTACGCCGCATGTGCAAAGACATCAATAGCAACAATAACACGGCAAAGACCTCGTGTAAATCCCCAACAATAACCGCACGGTAGAGACCTCGTGCATCATGGTACCAACAGCCACACAGTAACAATAGTATCCGAGCAAGGGAAAATCAACAGCAGAAATAATAACGTCCCGACAAGGGATTCAACAATAACTAATAAAGTCGCGGAACACCAAGGAAAAACACAATAACCTCAATGACAATCGAGGCGTAACAAACACATAACAACTACACTGATACCACAACAGTTGGACATATAATATAATTGCACAAGGTTACAGGTAAACTTACAATCAAGGAGTATTCAATAGTAAGGAAGTTAACATGAATCAAATAATTACCATTTAAGAAATATCAATTAATTATGAGATACCTATCTTTCTTCCAATTAAAGTCGATTAATTATATGAGATATAACATTTATGAATTTTCAATTTAAAGGCGAGTAGTTAGGGCGGGCATTATGAATATAGAAGGGTACTTGTCTTTAGTTTAAACACGTAAAAGCCCATTTAACAGCAGAAATAAATCAAGAAGAGCAACAAATATCAATCAAGACATGTAGAGGTGAAACTAATAACAGGGGACTTAATCGTATCAATATTATCTTCCTACTCGGTGAATTTCACAAGTCTAAGAACCTAAAAGGGACAATTTACCACACTTAAATCCGAGAACGCACTCGTCACCTCGCGTACACGGACTACAATCAATAGAGAAGACTCAAATCCTAAGGGGAGGTCTCCCACACAAGGTTAGGCAAGATACTTACCTCAATCCGGCCAATTCAATACTCAATTTAGCTTTTCCTTTACCATTTAATCAATGCTTGGCTCAATCTAGCCAAAAATAACTTGAATACATCAAACAATGCAAGAGAAAACAATTTCAATTTAACAAAACTATGATTCTTACACAATTTGCAAAAAGTCAACAAAAGTCAACTCCTCGGGCCCACACCTCGGAAACCAAAAGAAATTACAAAAACTGAACACCCATTCCGCTACGAGTTCACCCATACAAAAATTATCTAATTACGATACCATTTGGTCATTCAAATCATCATTTTGCATTTTTGAAAGATTTCACAATTTTCCCCAAATTTTCCTTTAGATTCTCATGAATTTTATGTTAAATCAAAGATATAATCACAAAATATAGTTGGAAAAGGATTAGTGACACTTACCTAATGATTTGCAGAAGTTTGGGTCTTTGGAAAATCGGCTATGGAGGTTTAGGTTTTGAGAAAATTGAAAAATGGGTGAAAATCCCGTCAAAAACCTCACTTAACACGCCTCAGATGTCGCATTTGCGACCCAGGGTTCGCAATTGCGAACCCTTAGATATTGCGAACAAAAAAAGGCTGGCGGAGGTCGCATTTGCGACAAAAAGTTCGCATTTGCGAACTGGGCATCGCAAATGCGATAAAAAGTTCGCATTTGCGAACATAGCAGAACCAGCAATTTTTCCTGACACGAAAATGAGCATAACTTCCTCATACGATGTCCAAATTCGATGATTCTTTTTCCTATGGCTCCAAAATTTCGATACAGATCTAATGGTTCAAACAAAACTAAATTTGGATATCATTTGCGTAATATGATATCATTTTTTGCTTGAAGAAACGATGACAAAGTATCCAAAACAAGCGCAACATAGCCTAAACCTATCCGAAACTCACCCGAGACTCCCGGGACCTCGTCTAATCACACACACAAGTCATATAACCTAACACGGACTCGCTCAAAGCTTCAAATCATATAACACAATATTGAAACAACGAATTGAATCAAAATCAAGCTTATGAACTTCCAAATCTCCAAATAATTAACCTCATGCCGAAACCTTATCATTTCAACTCGGAATGATGCCAAATTTTGTAGACAAGTCCAAAATGACATAACGGAGCTACCGAAACTTTCAGAATTAAATTCCAACCCTCGGAATCAAAATCTCACTATCGGACCAGAAACTTCAAAAATTCAAACTTCGGCATTTCAAGCCTAAATGAACTACAGACCTCCAAATAACATTCTGAACATGCTCCCGACCCCAAAATCACCTAACGGAGCTAACGGAACCATCAGATTTCCATTCCGAGGTCGTTTTCACACTGTTCCAAATACGGACCATCTTTCAACTCTTAAGCTCCCATCTAGGGACTAAGTGTCCCAAAACACTCTGAATCCTAACACCGAACATCTCGGCAAACCAAAATAGCATAAATGAACTTATGGGAAGCAGTTAACGGGGGATCGGGGCGTAAATTCTAAAAACGACCGGTCGGGTCGTTACATCCTCCCACACTTAAACATTCGTTCGTCCTCGAACGAGCATAGAGAACACACCTGAAGTCTTCAATCACTGAATGAGCACTTCCAACGTACACCCGCGGGTGATCCCACGTCACCCAATCTACGCAAGCCTGATGACACCATCTCAATGAAATTTACCCTTCTAGCAATACCATTAAGCCTTCAAACGAGATTCATCATCCTTCATCTATTTCCAAAAGACTTCCAAGTTCATACTCAGTACCGGTCTCACCTAGCTAATTCAACACAAGCCAACACACACAAGGTACAGCCACACAACATGACACACCACATATAGTTCCGCAATAACATCTCTGATAGCAATAAAATGCCTAAGATCAAATCTGTATCGGCCATAAGCTTCATATTCAATAGGAACTCTATTCAGTCACCATACCGCTGGTAACGATACAACAACCACGAGAATCATATGGCAAAACACCCGATTAACTAAATCTCAGCCCGTACCAATGAGTACACCCCACAAACTGAAACTCAAGGAGCATAGAACGAAAATGAATGAATATGAGAAACGGAACACATAAGAGAACTAACAAACAGTTAAACTAGCACAAAATTTTTCTAAAATACAATTCTATAAGACATCTAACAAGAAGGAATAAAAACATATAATGGTCTCACAAAATCTTATACTGGTGTAACTTTCGCCACGGTACACAGCCCGGTCTCAACATATCAAATCATGAGAAATAACGAGGGTCTCACCCTCAATATTGGATCACAAGTAGGGTACACATGAACCCATCTAGAAACTCTTACTAGATCACTTCCATCTACGATTTACACATAGACTAGCCCCCACACCGATGGAGCATAAGAATCACAGCTCGTAGCCAAGAATGCTCGAAAATCACATCAAGCCTACCAGAATCAGACAACTGGAAAAAATACAACTAGCCCAATAACTCTCGACAACGGCTAGAACAGACGATAGACACAGCTATCACTCACTAAATCTCCCAACGGGATAACCACATAGACAGAGTGAAAATCATGAAGCACTCCCATAAATGAAACAACAAATAAGGAACTCATCCTAATAAGTAGAATTGTGACGAGCTACAGATAGTGCCTTTCTATAACAACTGAATTCGTTCCTGGGTGACATTAGCTGGCGCACCGGCCTCAAGCCCATTATATGAAACACATAAACGAGCTAGGCCTCCCCCTCTTGGGCGCCCTCTCCCTATTTTAATACCTCGGTGCATCACATCAGTCCGAAGTCTCGGACAATCTCTCACCATGTGGCTAGTATCTCCACACTCAAAGCATCATCTCTGCTTACGAGGCGGTGGGAACTGTGCGGTACGGGTCCTTCGAGACCCATGAACACCTGAGTCACCATGCGAAGCCTGAAGCGCAAACTGAACTGGCTGACCCACAAAACCTCTACCATGACGTACCCTACCCCCATAATAAGGACGTATATCTCACAGACCTACGAGGCCTCCTCGCTTCCTCCAACTCTCCGTCATGATCTTGTCTACTCTCTCTCTCATGACTCTGCCTGCCCTCTCTCTCTCTAGCATACATAGTCTCTATCCTCCTGGAAATGTTCACCACCTGCTGATATGGAATGTCCATTTCCAACTCTCGGGCCATGCTGGACCTAATTCTAGGAATAAGCCCCTCGATGAACCGGCGAACCTTCTCGTGAACAGTGGAAACCAAGGCTGAGGCATGTCTAGCCAAACTGGTGTAACGGACAGCATACTCTGAAACGGTCATGGAACCCTGGCGCGAATGCTCAAACTCCGCGCGCCATGCATCCCTGAGGCTCTGAGGGACAAACTCCCTCAGAAACATATCAGAAAACTGAGTCCAACTTAATGAAGCTACCATCTGGACTGTCTAACTCATAGGTGCGCCACCAATCATAGGCGGCCCCTCGAAGATGGAAAGTAGTGAAAGAAACCCCGCTCGATCCCGAGATACCCGTAGTACGGAGAATACGGTAACACTCATCAAGGAAACCCAATGCATCGTCTGATGCTAATCCACTGAATACCGGAGGGCCATACTTCTTGAACCTCTCTAGTCTCACCTGCTCCTGCTCGGAAACCGCTACCATGCCCTCGGGCTGAACTGGTGCCACTGGCGGCGCAAGAATAATCTCGGGAATGTGCTCAACGTCTGCTTGCTGCTCAGGAGTGCAGGCGGTGGGAGTTTGTGCTCCTCCCCCGGCCTGGGGTGTGGCTGCAGCAAGGGGAAGTAATCCGGCCTGAGCCAAAGCGGTATAGATACTCATGAACTGTGCCAAAGTCTCCTGAACGGCTGGGGTAGTAGTAACAGTAGGCGTGTCGGGTGCTTGGACTCTAGCTGGATCTGCTGGTGGTGTATCTGCGGCAGCTCGCGCAGGTGCCCTCGGTGAACCACGTGCGCGTCCTCGAACTCTACCTCGACCCCGACCTCCGGCGGCTACAGCAGGGGGCGCGGGTGCCTGATCACCTCGGATAGTACGTGTCCTCACCATCTGTGAGAGAGTAAAAGATGGGGGTTTAGGATTGTGGATGTCAAAATCTCGCACGACAGAGAAATCAAATGAAGTGAAATTTTCCTAACAGTTACATAGCCTCTCGCAGATAAGTACGAACGTCTCCGTACCGATCCACGAGACTCTAATAAACCGACTTGTGATCTATGACTCCTATGAACCTAGTGCTCTGATACCAACTAGTCACGACCCTAGTTCACCCTCCATGAACATGTCGTGATGGCACCTAGTCCCTACAACTAGGAAAGCCTAACAACGCGGAAGATAACCAAAATTTGCGGAAGCAAACAAAACAAACTGAATTAGATAAATAAAATGGTGCTTAAGGTACCGCTTGGCACGTAGCATAACAAACTCAAAACTAACGACAATTCCCAAAACCCGGAAACGCACAAATCACAAGCTAAGAGGATACATAAGAGGCTCTAACTCAAGAATATCTATATAAGAAGAAATAATGGAACACTACACTTTTTTTTACAGAAAACTAGAAAAGGGACTCCTCGGTCTGCGGACGTAGCAGATGTACCTTGAAGTCTCTACTGGTATGCCTCCTTCCAAGGCTGACAGAACTGAACGAAAGTACCTGTATCTGCACAACAAAAATGTGCAGAAGAGTAGTATAAGCACACCACGGCGGTGCCCAGTAAGTATCAAGACTAACCTCGATGGGGTAGTGACGAGGAACAGTCATGACACCTACCAGTCAATAAACAATATAACAGATAAGATAGAGATGCTATGTGAATATGTAAGGACTATCCGGATAAATAAGAACACAACAATTTACAACAAGGATAACGGACAATAAGAAAAATCAAGATACAATAAATGATAATACAAAAATGACAGTAGAAATCACAACCCAAGTACTGAAATCACAACATAACGAGACCAAACAAATCGCTAAGTCGCTATTCTGAAATGATGCTTACATAAAGCCTTTCCAACTTTTTCCTCAATCCTACCACAACTCTCAGATTAGCCACAACTCATGGAAATACCCATAATCTAAAGTCTAACACTTGGCATCTTGTGCCCCATCAATAACCCGGTAATGCTGGCAACTATCGAGTCAACTAGAGTCACTCTCGCATATATAATGGATAAACGACGACATATCTCTACCCTTAGTCAAATCAGAAAGGATTCATCTCAAATAGAAGGGTCCAGCTACGTGTATGCTTGTGCAAGTGTATCTAACGGGAATCCTGCCAACTAGTAAGTATAAGAAATGGGAACAATTAGCACCCGACTCATTCACCCCGGATAGAAAAAATAAAACTATCAGTCATATCACATTGAGTTTATAGGGAACTTTCGGGAATCGAACCGGTAGCCCGGCATACCAATAATAGAGGATCTCCCAGGAATTGAACCCATAGTCCTTCATAATAACAACAGAGGAACTCCTGGGAATTAACCTGTAGTCCTTCATAATCAGCCCCTGACATATCCCTCCTTATTTCGCCACGTGTGCAATCAATAATAACATAGCAACACCAGAATTGAACCCATAGTCCTTCATAATAACAATAGAGGAACTCCCGAGAATTAACCCGTAGTCCTTCATAATCAGCCCCTGACATATCCCTCCTTATTTCGCCACGTGTGCAATCAATAACAACATAGCAACACCGCCTTATTTCGCCACACGTGCATCAAAATATTCCCACCTTATTCCGCCACATGCGCAACCCACGCATAAATATATAACATATCCTGCCTTATTACGCCGCATGTGCAAAGACATCAATAGCAACAACAACACGGCAAAGACATCGTGTAAATCCCCAACAATAATCGCACGGTAGAGACCTCGTGCATCATGGTACCAACAACCACACAATAACAATAGTATCCGAGCAAGGGAAAATCAACAACAGAAATAATAACGTCCCGACAAGGGATTCAACAATAACTAATAAAGTCGCGGAACACCAAGGAAAAACACAATAACCTCAATGACAATCGAGGCGTAACAAACACATAACAACTACACTGATACCACAACAGTCGGACATATAATATAATTGCACAAGGTTACAGGTAAACTTACAATCGAGGAGTATTCAATAGTAAGGAAGTTAACATGAATCAAATAATTACCATTTAAGAAATATCAATTAATTATGAGATACCTATCTTTCTTCCAATTAAAACCGATTAATTATATGAGATATAACATTTATGAATTTTCAATTTAAAGGCGAGTAGTTAGGGCGGGCATTATGAATATAGAAGGGTACTTGTCTTTAGTTTAAACACGTAAAAGCCCATTTAACAGCAGAAATAAATCAAGAAGAGCAACAAATATCAATCAAGACATGTAGAGGTGAAACTAATAACAGGGGACTTAATCGTATCAATATTATCTTCCTACTCGGTGAATTTCACAAGTCTAAGAACCTAAAAGGGACAATTTACCACACTTAAATCCGAGCACGCACTCGTCACCTCGCGTACACGGACTACAATCAATAGAGAAGACTCAAATCCTAAGGGGAGGTCCCCCCACACGAGGTTAGACAAGCCACTTACCTCAATCCGGCCAATTCAATACTCAATTTAGCTTTTCCTTTACCAATTCATCAATGCTTGGCTCAATCTAGCCAAAAATAACTTGAATACATCAAACAATGCAAGAGAAAACAATTTCAATTTAACAAAACTATGATTCTTACACAATTTGCAAAAAGTCAACAAAAGTCAACTCCTCGGGCCCACACCTCGGAACCCAAAAGAAATTACAAAAACTGAACACCCATTCCGCTACGAGTTCACCCATACAAAAATTATCTAATTACGATACCATTTGGTCATTCAAATCATCATTTTGCATTTTTGAAAGATTTCGCAATTTTCCCCAAATTTTCCTTTAGATTCTCATGAATTTGATGTTAAATCTAAGATATAATCACAAAATATAGTTGGAAAAGGATTAGAGACACTTACCCAATAATTTGCAGAAGTTTGGGTCTTTGGAAAATCGGCTATGGAGGTTTAGGTTTTGAGAAAATTGAAAAATGGGTGAAAATCCCGTCAAAAACCTCACTTAACAGGCCTCAGATGTCGCATTTGCGACCCAGGGTTCGCAATTGCGAACCCTTAGATATTGCGAACAAAAAAAGGCTGGCAGAGGTCGCATTTGCGACAAAAAGTTCGCATTTGCGAGCTGGGCATCGCAAATGCGATAAAAAGTTCGCATTTGCGAACATAGCAGAACCAGCAATTTTTCCTGACACGAAAATGAGCATAACTTCCTCGTACGATGTCCAAATTCGATGATTCTTTTTCCTATGGCTCCAAAATTTCGATACGGATCTAATGGTTCAAACAAAACTAAATTTGGATATCATTTGCTTAATACGATATCATTTTTTGCTTGAAGAAACGATGACAAAGTATCCAAAACAAGCGCAACATAGCCTAAACCTATCCGAAACTCACCCGAGACTCCCGGGACCCCGTCTAATCACACACACAAGTCATATAACCTAACACGGACTCGCTCAAAGCTTCAAATCATATAACACAATATCGAAACAACGAATTGAATCAAAATCAAGCTTATGAACTTCCAAATCTCCAAATAATTAACCTCATGCCGAAACCTTATCATTTCAACTCGGAATAATGCCAAATTTTGTAGACAAGTCCAAAATGACATAACGGAGCTACAGAAACTTTCAGAATTAAATTCCCACCCTCGGAATCAAAATCTCACTATCGGACCAGAAACTTCAAAAATTCAAACTTCGGCATTTCAAGCCTAAATAAGCTACGAACCCCCAAAATTCATTCTAAACACTCTCCCAACCCCAAAATCACCTAACGGAGCTAACGGAACCATCAGATTTCCATTCCGAGGTCGTTTTCACACTGTTCCAAATACGGACCATGTTTCAACTCTTAAGCTCCCATCTATGGACTAAGTGTCCCAAATTACTCTGAATCCTATCACCGAACATCTCGGCAAACCAAAATAGCAGAAATGAACTAATGGGAAGCAGTTAACGGGGGATCGGGGCGTAAATTCTAAAAACGACCGGTCGGGTCGCTACAATCACTTTCATCATGACCTCGAAAAGATAATCCAATGTACAAGAGGAACCTTACAACATCGATTGATGTATTTAAACGAATTCGATGCTCATTTCTTTATTTCTCCGATTGCTTATCAAAAGCAACTTGAATTTATTGAGATTGATTTGATAAGTCTAACATCTTGTTGAAACACTTTTGGTGGAAGTTATTTACTTGACCAATATGTAAAGGAAGTCTTTCCGAAGCTTTATTCCAAGCCTTAAAACCAATTTTTGTGAAAGAGTCACACATGCTTCCATGAACATTATCATTTTTGAATAAATAACAACATAAATAAAACATGGCATTTTTGTTCACACTATACTCCAACCATCTAGAATACGAACCTTTAAATCAACCCAGACAAACTTGACGCACTTTATTACCGAATCAACCGGTTGGCAAGGTCCATTTTGAATGTAGTGTCTTCTTACTTCATTAAATATTCTAGGACTATATTTATCAATGGGTAATCTCTCTCCAGGATCGGATTGAGTAATTTCTCATCGAATTCATCTATAAGATGGGAGGAATTATTTCTAAGAGTAGAACTCGGTTGAGAATAATTAAACTTCGTCAAAAATACGTCAATCTTAACTCATTAGAACAAGAACTTCCTACAAAAAATGTGTCCAATAAATTTAAGAGTCTATCAAGAATACAAGCAAACACAATATTCGGTTTTCTGTTCTGGAATGAATCTGTTCTGAAGAAAGACCTGCCTATACTGAAGTTCAATAGAGCAATCACACCCCTTTTATCGAGAATAAAACAAATACTTCAATTTATTTAATCTAATACTAGAACGTTATTGTGCAACCATTTTACGGGATAAAAAATAAACAGAATATGTTGGATAAAGATAACTTTAGTATAAAAAAAGGAATATTTCCACTCAAGGAGTAGATTCTTCTCCTTATCATCAAATAACAGGATCAAAAATAAGAATAAGAAATATTTATTCTTGTTCTACTGACAAGGCCAACAGTCAGTCACCCGACAAAATCAAACTCAAGTCCCTCTAAAACAATTCTTCAATTAAAAAGAAAATCAACAGAGAATTTCAAAGTAAGAGAGCTTTAAGTTACAAATAGAAAATAAGTTTTGAAGTAAGAGAAGCACTAACCAGAAATTAAGGAAAAGGGGTTCTCTATTTTGAAGTGAAAAGTGATGGAGGAGGAATGGTGGAGGAGAGCTTTGATTTTTGATTGATGAATAACGAAGAAGTGAAGAAGAAGAACTGGGGAAGCAATGACTGTCGATTGGGGCTTTTGGGAATTAGAGATTTTGACTAGTATTATTTAATTATTAAAAGTTTTAATTATAATTGAATAGGGAACAAATAAAAAAAAAATTATTAATTAGTCAACTTGACTAGTAACTAATAAATAGTAATGTTAAGCTAAGTCAAACAAGCTTAAAAGAAAATTGTAGCAAGCGGGTTTTGAACCCGTGTCGAGTGACAAGGAGTAGTAGGTCTTACCTACTTAGAAGCAGATCATTGCTCCGGGCATAATTTTATTAATGAGGGGGCTAAGAAAAATATTTAAGGGGTCACAAACATATATCCAGCTATGTATACATAGAGTTTTTGTCGAAGTTAACGGGTCCACGTGACCCCTCACGGAGGGTTGAAAGTCCGTTTGTGGGTGCAAAGGATAGAACTTCTCCTCCCTTAACGATAGGTTTCGGGTTCGAGTCATGGGTGTGGGAAAATTCTTTGTAGGTAGTATTTTCATCGAATGGGGCCCTACTCACTACGAATCCAAATTAATAGAGCTCTAATACGGATATCAAATATCAAATGAGAAAAAAAGACATGATGGAACAAAAAAGTACTCCATAATTCTTTTTATTTGTTAATCGAGAGATATACAAGTTGACATAAAAGTGATGATTACTAAGATATTTTTAAAAAGTAAGACATGTTGGAACTTGTAGTACATGTGATATGTCTCATTACTTAGTTTACCCTCTCCTTCCAATCTTCTATTCATCAACGTCAACCAATGTTTTAGTTGCCCCCACATATAATTCATCCATTTGCACTGTACACCAACCCCAACTATGAACCTCACATAATTTAATAGCCACGTGATATTTATTAACCTTTCAACTTTTCTATTATGATGACCCGTCCCGTCATCATATCAGTTATCACTCCGTTATCCCCGTTATATGCTTGTTAAAGTTAAAATATGCATGTTTGGTGAGTTTGGGTCAATTCGGATCGAGTTTGATTGAAAATGAGACAAATAGTCTCTTAGAAGAAGGAATAATTGAGAAAAGTCAATTAGATGTTGACTTGTGAGTTAGAGAGCTCGGAATCGAATTTTGATGATTCGGTCAGCTCTGGGAGGTCATATATTAGATGTGAGAGCGATC
Organism: Nicotiana noctiflora; assembly: GCA_032618575.1. Lineage (NCBI taxonomy): Eukaryota > Viridiplantae > Streptophyta > Magnoliopsida > Solanales > Solanaceae > Nicotiana > Nicotiana noctiflora. The sequence goes on from JASVEL010011822.1 coordinate 75,746, forward strand.
GGAAGTGAATTTGGAGGTCTGGTGTAGCTTTAGGCTTGAATTGGCTAAAGTTGAATTTTGGCGATATTCGAACGGTAGGTGAGATTTTTATCCGGGAGTCGGAATGGAATTCTGATAGTTACAGTAGCTCTGTCAGGTGATTTTGGATATGCCTGCAAAATTTCAGGTCATTCGGAGGTCGTTTGGTCGGATTTTTGATCGAATGTTGGTTGCGGAAGTTTAAATGAAAATGTAGGCTTGCATTTGCTTGGATTTCATGTTTTCCATGTTTAAAGGTGTGTTTTTAGGATTGGAATAAGTTTGTATCGTGTTATAGAGTATGTTGGTGGTTTTTGTTGGGGTCCCGGGGGCCTCGGGATGAGTTCAGCGGTCCAAACGGACCATTTTGAGCCAAAGTGAGCAGCTGATCTGCTGCACTTATTACAGAAGAATTTTGTTCTTCGCGATCGCAGGCCTGGCCATGTGATCGCGTAGTGTATCGGAAGGAGGCTGGAGATTTGTTCTTCGCGATCGCAAGAAGAGTGATGCGATTGCATAAGGTTGAGGGGTTGTGCACCGCGATCGCGAGAGTATTGATGCGATCACGATAGGTCGAGTTCGAGTGCAGTGCGATCGCGTTCGTTACATTACGATCGCGTAGAGTCGCCGAGTTGGTCACTGCGATTGCATCCAGACCCACGCGATCGCGTCGAGGAAAAAGCTGGTGGCCCAGGAGCTGTGCTTCGCGATCGCGAGCCTTGGGCTGCGATCGCGTAGAGTAAAAGTGTCTGGCAGTGAATTTAAGTCCAGAACAATCCAGTCGCGGGTTTCATTCATAAAAATACCATTGTTGAGTCTTAGAGAGAGAAACTCACGGGAAATTGCCGGGATTTCATCGGGTTTTCATCGGAGGTAAGTTTTATGGTTCAATTATGTGTTTTTATCTTAGAATCTTTCCCTATTTCATTGAAATTGAATGAATTAATGGGTGAATTTAGCCCTAAGCTAGGGTTATGATAAAATGTCGATTTGAATGGGCAAACAGAGTCCGATTTTGGAAAATTTATATGTATGGACTCATGATGAGATAAGGGTTCCGAAAATATAACTTTCATAATTTTTCGAGAAGCGTACCAAATGTCGAACTTTGACAACTTTGTGGGTTTTTGTGCAAATTGAGTTATTTCGAAAGGGTTGTGTATAATTAGCCTGTATTGACGTATCCTTATTGATTTTGAGCATATTCGGCATCCGAGGTTATTGAATTGCGAGGCAAGTGTAAGGCGGACTAAGGCTTCTACCGGACCAAGGTGAGTGGTGATAGTAAATAATGTACTGAGGCTTTGAAACCCCATACTAGCACTTTACAGTGCTATGATGAGATGAGACACGCGTCACGTGACGGGCGTGGTGACATTGTGATTGGGGAATTGGATTTGATCTTTCCCGACTGATAGTTGTTGTGTATTTTGACTGTGAATGAGCTTATAACTGAGTGATTGGGCTGGTAGACATGTTTGGGCCTTGTGCCGATCTGTAAAACGTTAGGGAACCTGTAGAGCTAGGTGACCCCTATATCATGTTGGAAACTTACACTCAGCCGTAGTATTAGCTGTATAGCATATTGTGGGACAGTACTAGAGGTGTACTGCGAGATAGACTACCTAGGGTGGAAATTCCCTCATTTAGCTGAGTGGGCCTGAAAGGCCTTGTCTATACTGACTGGGACAGGGTCGAGGACCCACTATGAGGTACTATATGTATATACCTATATTATGGGATCGGACTGCACACCACAGTGATGTATATGTGGATCAGACTCCATGCCGCAGTAATATACAAGTGGGACGGACTGCACGTCGCAGTTTTATTGCGCTTGGGCTGTAGGAACCCGTTCGGAGTCTGTGTCTGCACACATTTTCAGTGGGCGCTGGAGTATATTATGGGATCGGGCTGCGCGTTGACCGCTGCGATGTATATATATATATATATATATATATATATATATATATATATATATATATATATATATATATATATCGTATTGGGAGTAATGTCATGCGTCTTAGTATACGATTGTAGTCATAACAGATATTTGGAGTAATGTATTACCCACCGAAGTCTGTATACACCCCCAGTGAGCGTCGTCGATGTTAAATGGAGCGGGCTGCGCGCCGCGGCTGTATATGTATTGGAGCGGGCTGCGCGCCGCAGCGGTATATGTATTGGAGCGGGCTGTGCGCCACAGCATTATACTTATTCATATTCATATATATACATATGTATGCTTATATATACACATTGGATCGGCAGTACGTCGTAGCGGTATGAGTGAGGACTAGGTCAATGTAGGACTTTGGGGAGGTAGATGCGGACTAGAGAAGGGGGTATTCATTGTAGAGATGACTTACTTATGAGGTTACCCTTAGAACTGTTTAGTGATAGTACAAGTGTTCTTATTTTCAGTTATTGTTTATTATTATTACTCACTGAGTTGAAATATACTTACCCCACTCCCCTGCACTTTTTGTGCAGATTCACATGTGCTAGAGAGCAGTTGAGCTGTCGCATCTGCTTATTCATTTCTATTCCGCGGAGACTACGAGGTAGCTGCCGACGTTCGCAGAACCTGTTTTCACCCTCTTTATCATTTTGTTGTCTTCATTTTGCCTAGACTTGTTTGTATAGGATATTTCATCTGTAGAGGCTCAGACTTGTGACACCACGATTTGGTTGGGACCGTATTTTGTATGCTAACTTCCATGTTATCGTTTTGATATAAAAACATGCTATTTATATCTAATTGATCATCTGTAATTAATAATTGGCTGGTTTAAGGGGTAACGTGGTCGGGCTTGCCTAGCAATGTGTTGGGCGCCATCACAATCGGGATTTGGGTCATGACAAGTTGGTATCAGAGCCTAGGTTAACAGGTCTCGAGAGTCATGAGCCGATTTAGTAGAGTCTCGTGGATCGGTACGGGGACGCCTGTACTTATCCTCGGGAGGCTGCAAACCTTTTAGGAAAGTTTCAATTCTTGAACTTCTTGTTGTGCGATTTTGTTGATTCAATCTGAACTCTGACATTCTATTCTCTCGCATATGGTGAGAACTCGAGCTTTCGGACGAGATGGATGACCACTACTACAACCTGCTAGAGGCCGTGGACGCGGCCGTGGTCGTGGCGAAGGTAGTGCAGCTAATGCAGTACCAGCTGACCCATAGCCCCCAGTTGCAGAGGTGCCAGTAGCACCAGTTCGGGCACCAGTTGTGCCCATTGTCATTCCGGGTCTACAGGAGACCCTGGCTCAGATACTAGCAGTTTGCACTGGCTTGGTACATGTGGTTTTAGTTACCACCGCAGTAGCTGCATCAGGGACCGGGGGTTGGTCATCAGACCCACGCAGCATGCACTCCAGAGCCAGCAGTGCAGGGCCTGCAGACACCCGAGGCTCCTCCAGTTCAGCCTGTGGTCCCAGTACAGCCAGCCGTTCAGGTTCAGGGGGACAGGGTCCCAGCTATGACTGACGACGAGCAGCGTCGTCTCGAGAGGTTCAGCAGATTATCTCCTCCAGTGTTCACCGGTGCTCCGGGCGAGGACGCCCAAGGTTTTCTGGACAAGTGCCGTCGGATGCTCCGTACGGTATGGATCTTGGAGTCCAACGGTATGTCTTTTACTACCTTTCAGTTCCAGGGACCGGCCTTCGCTTGGTGGGAGGCTTATGAGAGCCGCAGACCTGCAGGGGCAGCACCACTATCATGGCCAGAGTTTTCCACTATGTTCTTGGTGAAGTGGGTGCCTCGATCTTAGAGATAGGAGATGCGTAGGCAGTTCGAGGGACTCCGACAGGGAGACATGTCAGTATCAGAGTATGAGATCAGATTTATAGAGTTGTCTAATATGCACCGTGGTTGGTTACTACCGACAGAGAGAGGATTGGACGCTTTGTGGACAACCTTATCTATCACATCCGTATTCTGATGACCCGAGAGAGGGTTTTGAGCCATACTTTTGAGGATGCTGTAGATATCGCTCGCGACATAGAGACAGATCATCGCAGGGAGCAAGATGAGAGGGAGGCCAAGAGGCCTCAAGGATCAGCTAGTTCTAGTAGCACCCAGATCAGAGGCCAGGGTCAGCAGAGCTGAGGTCGCTCTTTCAGGTCTTCACAGTCGGGCTGCTCAGATCGGTGTAGGTTGTCTTCTAGCCAGGGTTATTATGGTTCGCACAAGAGCCAGCCATCTCTCAGCGCTATGCCAGCTCAGAGTTCTTTATAGGCCCCATCTGTCCAGGGTTATTCTCGGCCTAGTTCATCGGCTGGACACTCCGGTGCTACGGGTCCTCATCAGTCCTAGTCCCCAGCACCTTGGAGTTGCTTCGAGTGTAGAGAGTTTGGGCACATCCTTAGAGAGTGTCCCCATTTTGTTCCCAGGCCATATCAATAGAGGGGACAGCTCTAATTATCTGGTCCTTCTACTTTAGCACGCACCCGCCCCGCCACCTAGGGGTAAGGGTCAGTCAGCTAGGGGTCACCCTCGAGGGGGAGGCCGATCAGGCGGACAGGCTAGATGCTATGCTCTTCAGGGCCGATCTGAGGTCATTGCTTCTGATGCTGTCATTGCAGGTATTATTTCAGTCTGCCACAGAGATGCCTCAGTATTGTTCTATCTTGGCTCTACATATTCTTATGTATCTACTTATTTTGCTCCTTATTTGGGCACGACCCGAGGGCGTCTTGCATTGCCAGTGCATGTATCTACCCGGGTGGGGGACACTATTATTGTGGACCATGTATACCGGTCTTGTCTGGTCACTGTTGGGGGTCTGGAGACCCGAGTGGACCTATTGCTTCTCAACATGATTGATTTTGATGTTATATTGGGCATGGATTGGCTATCTCCATGTCATGCTATTATGGACTGTCATGCCAAGACAATCACTTTGGCTATGCCGGGCATTTAGAGGATCGAGTGGTGAGGCACGACTGATTATGTACCCAGCAGGGTAATATCTTTTCTCAAGGCCCAACGAATGGTTGGGAAGGGATGTCTTTCTTACTTGGCATTTGTGCGGGTGGTCAAAGCTCAGACTCCCAGTGTTGATTCTGTTCCCATTGTGCGAGACTTTCTTGATGTATTTCCCTCAGACTTGTCGGGCATGCCACCGGACAGGGACATTGATTTCGGGATCGATTTGGTGCCAGGCACTCAGCCTATTTCTATTCCTCCATATCGTATGGCACCAGCCGAGCTGAAGGAATTGAAGGAGAAGCACCAGGAACTCCTAGATAAGGGGTTCATTCGGCCGAGTGTGTCACCGTGGGGTGTACCGGTCTTGTTTATTAAGAAGAAGGATGGCTCTATGAGGATGTGTATTGACTACAGTCAGCTGAACAAGGTGACAGTGAAGAATAAGTATCCCCTGACTCGCATTGATGATTTATTTGATCATCTCCGAGGAGCTAGGGTATTCTCGAAGATTGATCTTCGTTCAGGCTACCACCAGTAGAAGATTAGAGAGTCTGATATTATGAAGACAGCCTTCAGGACGAGGTATAGGCACTATGAGTTTCTTGTGATGTCTTTTGGGCTAACAATGCCCCAGTCGCGTTCATGCATCTGATGAACAGTGTATTTTGGCCATATTTGGACTCCTTCGTGATTGTGTTCATAGATGATATCCTGGTGTACTCTCGTGGCCAGGAGGAGCATGCTCAGCATCTTAGAGTTGTATTGCAGAGGTTGCGGGAGGAGAAGTTGTATGCCAAGTTCTCCAAGTGTGAGTTCTGGCTTGAGTCCGTGGCATTCTTAGGACACGTGGTGTCCCGTGATGGTATTCAGGTGGATCCGAGGAAGGTAGAGGCAGTGCAGAGTTGGCCCAAACCGACCACAGTTACTGAGATTTGTAGCTTCCTGGGATTGGTAGGGTATTATCGTAGATTTGTTCAGGGATTCTCTTCTATTGCTTCACCCTTGACTAGATTGACTCAGAAGGGTGCTCCTTTCATATGGTCCGAGGAGTGCGAGGAGAGCTTACAGAAGCTCAAGACAGCACTGACCACAGCACCAGTCTTGATATTGCCGTCAGCTTCAGATCCTTATACTGTGTATTGTGGTGCCTCGGGAGTTGGCATTGGTTGTGTATTGATGCAGGAGGGTAGAGTCATTGCTTATGCGTCTCGCCAGTTGAAGCCCCATGAGATGAACTACCCTGTACATGATTTGGAGCTAGCAGCCATAGTTCACGCTCTAACGATTTGGAGACATTACCTGTATGGTGTCTCATGTGAGGTGTATACAGATCATCGCAGTCTTCAGCATCTATTCAGACAGAAGGACCTTAATTTGAGACAGCGGAGGTGGCTGGAGTTGCGTAAGGATTATGACATCACTATATTGTATCATCCGGGGAAAGCCAATGTTGTGGCCGATGCTTTGAGCCGGAAGGCGTTCAGTATGGGCAGCCTAGCTTATATTCCAGTTGGGGAGAGGCCATTTGCTTATGATGTTCAGGCTCTAGCCAATCGGCTAGTGAGATTGGACATTTTGGAGCCGAGTCGAGTGTTGCCTTGTGTTGTTTCTTGGTCTTCTTTATATGATCGCATCAGGGAGCGTCGGTATGATGACGCATATTTGCTTGTCCTTAAGGACAGAGTTCTACACAATGATGCTAGAGATGTGACTATTGAAAGTGATGGCGTTCTGAGGATGCAGGGCCGTAACTGCGTGCCCAATGTAGAGGGCCTTCAAAAGTTAATACTAGAAGAGGCTCACAGCTCGCGGTACTCCATTCATCCGGGTGCCACGGAGATTTACCAAGACTTGAGACAGCATTACTGGTGGAGAAGGATGAAGATGGATATTGTTAGGCATGTAGCCAAGTGCCTCAACTGCCAGCAGGTCAAGTATGTGCATCAGAGACCGGGCGGTGTTCTTCAGCGTATAGTTATTCCCGAGTGGAAGTGTGAGAGGATTACCATGGATTTTGTTATTGGGCTCCCTCGGACTTCGAGGAAGTTCGATTCAGTGTGGGTAGTTATTGATCAGCTGAACAAGTCCGCACATTTCATCCCAGTTTGTACTACTTACTCATCGGAGCGACTAGCGGAGATTTTTATTCGGGAGATTGTCAGGTTGAATGGGGTCCCAGTGTCTATTATATCTGAGAGAGGTACTCAGTTCACTTCTCACTTCTGGAGAGCATTTCAGCGGGAGCTGGGTATGCGGGTTGAGCTGAGCACCACATTTCACCCTCAGACAAACGGTCAGTCTGAGCGCATTATTCAGATCCTGGTGGATATGTTGCGGGCATGTGTGATTGATTTTGGTGGTTTGTCGGATGAGTTCTTGCCACTTGCTGAGTTTGTCTACAATAACTGTTATCAGTCGAGTATTCAGATGGCCCCGTACGAGGCGTTGTATGGCGGACGGTGTAGATCTCCCGTGGGATGGTTTGAGCCTGGTGAGAATAGATTGATAGAGACTGAGTTAGTTCAGGATGCTCTAGATAGAGTGAAGTTGATTCAGGAGAGGCTTCGCACAGCACAGTCTCGCCAGAAGAGTTATGCAGACCGTAGGGTTCGAGAGTTGTCTTTCATGGTTGGTGATAGGGTATTGCTGAAGGTTTCACCCATGAAGGGTGTCATGCGGTTCGGGAAGAAGGGGAAGTCGAGTCTCAGGTACATTGGTCCTTTTGAGATACTCAGGAGGGTTGGAGAGGTGGCATATAAGCTGGCCTTGCCACCCAGTTTGTCCAGTGTTCATCCAGTATTCCATGTGTCAATGCTCCGGAAGTATATCGGGGATCCGTCTCATGTGCTGGACTTTAGTACTATTCAGCTTGATGGTGATATATCTTATGATGTGGAACTAATAGCTATTATGGGTAGACAGGTTCGAAAGTTGAGGTCCAAGGACATTGCTTCTGTTAAGGTGGAGTGGAGAGGCTGGCCCGTGGAGGAGGCTACTTGGGAGGTCGAGCAGGAGATGCGAAGCAGATATCCTCACCTATTTGAGTCTCCAGGTATGTTTCTTAACCCGCTCGAGGACGAGCGTATTCTTAAGTTGGGGAGAAAGTGATGACCCGGCCCGTCATCATGTGAGTTATCACCCCGTTTCCCTGTTATATGCTTGTTACTGCTAAAATATGCATGTTTGGTGAGTTTGGGTCAACTCGGATCGAGTTTGGTTGGAAATGAGACAAATAGTCTCTTAGAAGAAGGAGTAGTTGAGAAAAGTCAACTGGAATTCTGATGATTCGGTCAGCTCCAGGAGGTCATTTATGAGCTGTGAGAGCGATCGGAAGTGAATTTGGAGGTCCGGTGTAGTTTTAGGCTTGAATTGGCTAAAGTTGAATTTTGGCGATATCCGAATGGTAGGTGAGATTTTGATCCGGGAGTTGGAATGGAATTCCGATAGTTGCAGCAGCTCTGTCAGGTGTTTCTGGATATGCCTGCAAAATTTCAGGTCATTCGGAGGTCGTTTGGTCGGGTTTTTGATCGAATGTTGGTTGCGGAAGTTTAAATGAAAACTTAGGCTGGAATTTACTTGGATTTGATATTTTCCGTGTTTAAGAGTGTGTTTTATGATTGGAACAAGTTTGTATCGTGTTATGGAGTATGCTGGTGGTTTTCGTTGGAGTCCCGGGGGCCTCGGAATGAATTCGGGGATCCAAACGGACCATTTTAAGCCAAAGTGAGCAGCTGATCTGCTGCACTTATTGCAGAAAAATTTTGTTCTTCGCGATCGCAGGCCTGGCCATGGGATCGCGTTGTGTATCGGAGGGAGGCTGGAGATTTGTTCTTCGCGATCGCAGGAAGAGTGATGCGATCGCGTAAGGTTGAGGAGTTGTGCACACGATCGCGAGAGTATTGATGCGATCGCGATGGGTCGAGTTCGAGTGCACTGCAATCGCGTTCGTTACATTGCGATCGCGTAGGGTCGCCGAGTTGGTCATTGCGATCGCGTCCAGACCCACACGATCGCGTAGAGGAAAAAGCTGGTGGCCCAGGAGCTGTGCATCGCGATCGCGAGCCTAGGGCTGCGATCGCGTAGAGTAGAAGTGTCTGGCAGTGAATTTAAGTCCAAAACAGTCCAGTCGCAGGTTTCATTCATAAAATCACCATTGTTAAGTCTTAGAGAGAGAAACTCACGGGAAAATGCTGGGATTTCATTGGGTTTTCATCGGAGGTAAGTTTTATGGTTCAATTATGTGTTTTTATCTTAGAATCCTCCCCTATTTAAGTGAAATTTAATGAAATTATGGGGGAATTTATCCCTAAGCCAGGGTTATGATAAAATGATGAGATAAGACACGCGTCATGTGACGGGAGTGGTGACATTGTGAGTGGGGAATTGGATTTGATCCTTCCTGGCTGATAGTTGTTGTGTATTTTGACTGTAAATGAGCTTATAACTGAGTGATTGGGCTGGTAGCCATGTCTGAGGCATTATGCCGATCTGTAGAGCATTAGAGAACCTGTAGAGCTAGGTGACCCCTATATCATGTTTGAAACTTACACTCAGCCGTAGTATTAGCTGTATAGCATATCATGGGCCAGTACTAGATGTGTACTGCGAGATAGACTACCTGGGATAGAAATTCCCTGATTTAGCTGAGTGGGCCTGAAAGGACAAGTCTATACAGACTGGGACAGGGTTAAGGACCCACTATGAGGTACTATATGTATATACCTATATTATGGGATCGGACTACATGCCGCAGTGAAGTAAATATGGATCGGACTGCACGTTACAGTAATATACAAGTGGGATGGACTGCACACCGCAGTATTGTTGTGCTTGGGCTGTAGGAGCCCCTTCGGAGTCTGAGTCTGCACATATTCTCAGTGGGCGCTGGAGTATATTATGGGATCGGGCTGCACGCCGCAGCAGTATATTTATATATACATATATTTTGGATCAGACTGCATGCCGCAGTAATATATGCGTGGATCGGGCTGCACGCCACAACATCATAGCGCTTGGGCCGACGGAGCCCCTCCGAAGTCCGTATACACCCCCAGTGAGCACCGTCAACGTTAAATGGAGCGGGCTGCACGCCGCAGCGGTATATGTATTGGAGTGGGTTACACGCCGCATCATTATAGTTATACATATATATATATACCTATATGTATATCGCAGCGGGCTACGTGCCGCCGCATTATAGACATATGTATGCTTATATATAGACATTGGATCGGCTGTACACCGTAGCGGTATGAGTGAGGACTAGGTCAGTGTGGGACCTTGGGGAGGTAGATGCAGACTAGAGAAGGGGGTATTCACAGTAGAGATGACTTACTTATGAGGTTACCCTTAGAACTATTTAGTGATAGTACAAGTGTTCTTATTTTCAGTTATTGTTTATTATTATTACTCACTGAGTTGAAATATACTCACCCCACTCCCCTGCACTTTTTGTGCAGATTCACAGGTGCAGAGAACAGTTGAGCTATCGCAGCTGCTTATTCATTTCTATTCTGCGGAGACTACGAGGTAGCTGCCGACGTCCGCAGAACCTGTTTTCTCCCTCTTTATCATTTTGTTGTCTCCATTTTGCCTAGACTTGTTTGAATAGGATATTTCATCTGTAGAGGCTCAGACTTGTGGCACCACGATTTGGTTGGGACCGTATTTTGTATGCTTCTACTTCCACGTTATCGTTTTGATATAAAAACATGCTATTTATATCTAATTGATCATGTGTAATTAATAATTGGCTGGTTTAAGGGATGTCATGGTCGGGCTTGCCTAGCAATGTGTTGGGCGCCATCACGATCGGCATTTGGGTCATGACATCTATATATAATAATTTTTATGTATCAAAGATTTTCGTAGATTTTTTATTATACATAACGGATAAAAATTTTGGCGTAATTAGTAAATTTACTATCATATAATCAGGAGTTCACAGGTTTAAGCGGTAGAAACAGCTGTGAGCACGTGATTTTTGCCCTAAGCAAATTATTCACAAATATGTGCAAAATAACTTTTTGAATTTTTGTGGCAATTTGTTGATAATTATTTGCTTAATAATAATTCATAAAGTAGGTGGAAATACCAGAATTGTATTTCTATAATTGTTGGAAACAAATCAAAGAAAATCAAAATACACATCTATTTGTTTTTTAATTAGAAAATACTAAAATAGAAATTAATTACTTTTTCTTAATTTTAGTAAAAAAATCAAAAAATAGCGGAAAAAAGAAAATACAAGGAAAATAGAAAAAAGAAAATAAAATACAAGAGTAAAATATAAAAATATAGAAAAGAAATAAATACAAAAATACAAAAAAATGCAAAAAATACAAGTATAATAATAATACAATACACAAGATTTGGGCTAAATGCAATAATTGGCAGCCCAAGTGTTAAACACACTGCCCAGGCCCAAATCAAACAAGCTCGGTCTGCCTACACAAACCCAAACGACACCGTCCAGGGGTGACTGAATCTGGACCGTCGATTCATTTGATCAAACAGCCCAGAGTAATGGTTGCTTGATAATCAAAACGACGTCGTGCACTTGAATTAATCTGAACCGTTGATAAAATCAATCCAAGGGTCATGATTAAATGACCACTTAAAGGAGACGACGTCGTACATTGGTCAATTGAATCTGAGCCATTGGTGCATTTAATCCAACGGTCTCAGATCATTCAAGGCTATTAAATATACAAACATTATACATATCAGTTCATTTACAGCCTTCGTCTCTAAGAAGAAACTCTAGCCGCCTCAATATACTCTCAACCACTGCCGGAAACCTACCGGCGGTGGTTCACCACCAACTTTGTTCAAGCCACCATGAACACCCCTTGGCCTCCTCCGTCCCCTCTTTCACCCTACCCCATACGTTTCCCTTGAAAACCATTGGAAACCTTCGAATAACCCAAAAGGTGTCGCCGGAACCCTACTTCGGCGACCACCACCTATGAACCAAGGTCCGTCCTTAACACCCCATAACCACCTCTGCCTCTTCTTTAACTCTATCCAGGTGGCTTCCCTCGAATAAGCCTGGAAGTCCTCGAATCTTGCAAAATGTGTCGCCGGAACCCTACTCCGGCGAACACTCTTACCCCAAAAATCACCATATACATTCCATAACCCTTAAATTTCAGGCTCCAAGAGTCTTTTTCACAAAAAAAAAAAGACTCCATGAGTCTGTCCGAGATTAAAGTCCAAATCGATGTTCAGAACTTCCAAAGTTCGAGATAATCAAGAAAGTGAAGAAAAATAAAAATAAGAGAAAGAAAGAAAGAAAGAAAAGAAGAAATGAAAAGCTAAGTATCCTGACTTTTGCTTCTTGATTTTTCTTGTTTGTGTAATCGCATGCCTATAACGTTTTGATTTTTCTTATTTGTGAATCACGTGCCTATAACCTCTTTGCCTTGATTTTTCTTATTCCTGAATTGCATGCCTGTAACCTCGTGGATTTCTTATCTTTATTACTTGTGAATTACATGGCTATAATCTTTCTTCTCTGATAAAGTTCTTAGTCAAATTGTATGAGTATTGTTCATAATATCCACACTTAGATTTCTAGGGTTTTGCTTGATAAAATCAAAATTAGTAATTAAGTCTTCTGTTAATTAGATTCTACCTCTGATTAGTTTGCTCCCTTGAATCTCGTTAATTGATTACATAGATCTAATTTGATTTTACCTGTGAAACTGTCTATTGTTGGCTATTTTTGTAAGTCGATTTTGACTTTAACTTTTAGTTTCTGATTGATAAAGGGGTTAAAAGGGTAAATAAAAGGAAAAAAGGCAGGGCTAAATAGAGAAGGTAAATTGGTACACTATAATAAACCTAAGGGGTTAAAGGTGTAATTGGTAATGCTGTCTGGTTCACGGGTAATTAGTTAAAGAATAAAGGGTATTCTGGGCATAATAAAAGGGTAGTTAAGTAAAAATTGAAAGCAAGTGAGGGTAACTTAGACAATTAAGGATATTAGAATAGTGTGGATGCCACTAGAACCTTCTAGAAGGGGTTCTAGTGCATTTACAATTAAACTAAGTGTAGTAATCTGAAAATAGATGATACGATGGGGGGGGGGGGTGGAAAATTAGAATATTAATTTCAAAATTCCCTCCCATTTTGTTCTATAAATAGGCCTCATTATGCCACATTTAATAAGTTTTTGGAAGGTCCAATATTCTAAAAAGCCTTTCTAATCTCTGAAAAATTCAAATTTCATAATTCATCCTTAGGAAATTCCCTAATACTACTATTGTTCTATTGGTTTTGGTTCGAGTTCAAGTTGAATATCACCTGAGTTTTGGTATTTCATCTATTGCTTTGTGGTTATTTGTTCTGAATTGGGTTGCTGAAGCTTTGTATTGATGTGGTTATTCCTTGAGAAGCTGTTTGGTTATTGTGAAGTTTTGGTATCAAATCTGGTTGTTGTGAACTTGCTGTGAATATGTGGGTTTACTGTTGTTGGAGTCCTGTTTATTGCTGATCCTTCTCTTCTTTGCATTAGACTTATCGAATTCATTTCACCTTTCTAGGTACACTTCTGAAACTCGAAGATGTAATCAGAAATTTGAAGATATAAATGTTCGACTATTTTTATTAGCTTTGGATTCTGTTTATTTTGTAGGCGTAGAATTAGTTTGATTCATATATTCATTAGGTAAATCATATGTATAACTGAACTTTGGACTGTTGGACTGTGGACTCAGACTGTTAATTTCTTAAGTAGTTTAGTTTAATTACCGTATAGAAAACCATATGTGTAGTAGACTAATAGAAAAACAATCACATTAGATTAGAGATTAAAATTGGAAACAAAAAAATGTTAAAGTTTGTTTTGATTGAGATTTCTATATCTTCAGTTAATACGAATTAGAAGAAATGCAATGAAAATTAAAAAAATCATTTGTCATCTTTAGTTTTTTGTTAATCAGTGTTAATATAAGTGTATGAGTTCGTCAGATTTAAGTTTTTGTTAGTTAATACGATATGCTCAAATTAAGTTTTCAATAATGAGTATAAACTGATTGCTTCAATATGAACAACTTTGTATTTTAATTCAAATAGGTTTTCTGTAGTTTAGTTTAATATTTCCAATGGAATAAAGTAGTAATTCAACTCCGCATTTGATGAGTCTGCATTTCAATTGATAAATATAGTATAAATCAGTTTATAATAATAGTTAATATGCGAATCATTTTAATAACAGATGTGTTTAATCTGAATAAGTTCAAACCAGTAATATTAAAAATAAGAAATCAGTGTTATAGCGTGGTTAAATTTTTGATGCTGTGTAGTTAAAATAACCATGTAAATCCATTATTAGTTCAATGATAATATTTGTGCTTCACATTAGTAACATGGGTCTGATCAGGTGAAAAGGGCCCAGGTCCAGTAGCAATGCATATGAACTGGGCTCGAATCAGCCCTGAGCACAGCGATGCTCTACTCTTTGCGGACCTAGTTTCAAGGCCCAAAACGCACAGAGGCCTGGATGTAAATGAAATAAACATACAAATTATAACTAGGCAGCATTATTTGTTACTTTGGAAAGGCAAAAACAATAGTAGAAAATGTACTACATTATAGGTTTGACCTTTAAAATAAATGAGATGAGCCTCGTTTAAGAAACAAAATGAACGGGGCCCTCAATTAATTGTTATAAAACACTTAGATTTGGAAGGACCGTTTAGCGCATTTCACGGTCTTTCCCAAAGTCAGCAAGACGTAGATACTTAAGGCGCGATTTATGTGATGACCCGGTCCGTTGTCATGTGAGTTACCGCCCCGTTTTCCCCGTTATATGCTTGTTCATGTTTCAATATATGTGTTTGGTGAATTTGAGTTAATTCGGATCGAGTTTGGCAGGAAATGAGACAAATAGTCTCTTTGATGAAGGAATATTTTGGAAAAGTCAACCGAATGTTGACTTGTGAGTTAGAGGGCTCGGAATCGAATTCTGATGGTTCGGTTAGCTTCGGGGCATCATTTTTGGCTTAAGAGAGTGATCTGAATTTAATTTGGAGGTCCGGTGTAGAAAAAGGCTTGAATTGGCGAGGTTGGAATTTTGGCAAAATCCGGTCGATAGGTGAGATTTTGATCCGGGAGTCGGAATGCAATTCCGATAGTTGCAGTAGCTTTGTTAGGTGATTTTGGATATGTCTGCAAATTTTCAAGTCATTCGGACATCGTTTGGTCGGGTTTTTGATTGGATGTTGGTTTCAGAAGTTTTAGTTTAGTCTTAGCCTTGAATCTGCCTTAATTTGATGATTTGGTGTTTAGGGATATGTTTTTATGATTGGAACAAGTTCGTATCGTATTTTGGAGTTGGTTGGTGGTTTTCGTTGAGGTCCCGGGGGCCTAGGGGTGAATCCAGGGGTCCAAACAGACCATTTTTGGCTAAGTCAGAGATCAGGTTTGGTGTCATTATTACAGCAGATATTTGTTCATCGCGTTCGCGATGAGTGTCCCGCGAACGCGTAGAGTATCAGGAGAGTTGATGAATTTTGGTCTTCACGTTCGCGAAGTATGGGATGCGAACGCGTAGGTGTTGGACCCGGTGAATGGCGATCGTGATAGTCTGGCCGCGTTCGCGTGGCATTCGAGGAAATGAGCATTGCATTCACGTCTAGGAGCACGCGATCACGTAGAGTAAAAAGGGGTTTAAGCCGGATTGTTCATAGTGAACGCGTGAGGAAGCATCGCGTTCGCGTAGAGTAAAGTATGAATGGACTGAAGGGTTTTAAGAAACATTTCAGTCGCGATTTCATTGATATTTTCCTCCATTTTTGAGCACCTTGAGAGCTAAGTGATAGAAATTGAAGGGGATTTCATCGAGAAGTGATTGGAGGTAAGTCTCGTGGTCTTAATAGATCATTTTATCGAATAATTTTCCAATAATTCTCTGAAAGTGGATATAAATTGAGGGAGTTAGGGCTTGGATTTTTGCTATGAAAAATCATGATTTACCAGCTCATTTGAAGTCCGATTTTGATAAATTTTATATGCACGGACTCGTGGCGAAATAAGAATTCTGAAAATGTGACTCTTGTGATTTTTCGAAAAGCGGGCCCGGGGCTCAAGTTTTGTAAATTTCGTGTTTTTAGGTGTTTTTCAAGTCCTTTCGATTGGGTTATGATTCATTAGGCTATTTTGATGTATTCTTATTGGTTTTGATCAGACATGGTACCCGAGGAGGTCAATTTGCAAGGAAAACGCAAGGCGAGCTAGGAATTTTGGCGGTTCGAGGTGAGTTGTAGTAATCAATGATATACTGAGGGTTTGAAACCCCGTAATTGCACTATACAGTGCTATGTTGAGATGAAACACGCGTCATGTGACGAGCATGGTGATATTGTTACTGAGGATTCGGACTTAGTCCATCCCGACTGTTGGTTTACTGTGCATATTGACAGAGACTAATCTTATATCTGTATAATTGGGCTAGTTGCCATTTTTCGGGCCTTGTGCCGATCTGTAGAACCTTAGGGAAGCATGTGGAGCTAAATGACCCTAATATCTGTTGAACACATACTCTCAATCATATTCTTAGCTATGTAGCATAACATGAACCACTACTAGAAATGTACTCTGAGTGAGAATACCTAGGGTTGAATACCCTGATCTTGCTGACTGGGCCCGAGAGGCCAAGTCTATATTGACTCAGAGGGGTCGAGTACCTATAGTGAGGTATCGATATATATACCGTATCAGGCTGCTTGCCACAGCAGTATATACATATACATGTAGTAGATCGGACTGCACGCCACAGTAATATATATATGATATATATATATGGATCGGACTGCACACCGTAGTAATATATATATAGAGTTTTGTGAACCATTAGTTTCTATCAAATTTCTTTTGGTGCTTAAACTTAATTATATGTCACGACCCTAGTTCACCAATCGTGAACATGTCATGACGGCACCCAGTCCCCACGACTAGGTAAGCCTAACACTTTGCGGAATGTACAAGTTTATGAACTTTAAACAAGAAATAGCGGAAAATGATATAAATAGGAATGTAATCCATGCCGCTTGGCACATACACTCGTCAACACACTGCATAAAAATACCACCAAGACCCGGAATCCCACGGTAACACGGACTAAAAGAAATACAACTGTGGCTCTATGTGTAAAGAGTATCTAAAACAACAAAATGAAGGAAAACATCTACTAGAACTATCAGAATAGAAGGAGGGCCTCCGGATCCGCGGACGTAGCAGATCATACCTCGAGGTCTCCAAGTGTGCTGCCGATATCACCTAGTATGGGCCTGTCCTGATGTACCTGGATCTGCACAACAAAAGTGTGCAGAAGAGTAGCATGAGTACACCACGGCGGTACTCAGTAAGTGCCAAGCCTAACCTCGATGGAGTAGTGACGAGGAAGGTCAGGGCCCTACTGAGAAACAATAATAATATGATGATAACAAAATAAACAGTTTAACAGATAACAACAAAATTTCCAAAATAACAACATTACGATGTTTACTGAAACTGTCTACAATCAAGCTAATAACAAATAACCAACTCAAATAAACAAATCCAGGATCTGTGGGAATTGAACCCACAGTCTCATTCTCAATACCTCTGGGTCTCCGGGAATCGAACCCACAGCCCATGTCTCAATAATATCTCGATAACTCGGGATCTCCGGGAATCGAACCCGCAGTCCCTACCAATAAGTCACAGGATCTCGGGAATCGAACCCGTAGTCCACATTTCAATAATATCGGGATCTCGGGAATCGAACCCGTAGTCCACATTTCAATAATATCAGGATCTCGGGAATCGAACCCGTAGTCCACATTTCAATAATATCGGGATCTCGGGAATCGAACCCGTAGTCCACATTTCAATAATATCAGGATCTCGGGAATCGAACCCGTAGTCCACATTTCAATAATATCGGGATCTCGGGAATCGAACCCGTAGTCCACATTTCAATAATATCAGGATCTCGGGAATCGAACCCGTAGTCCACACTTCAATAATATCAGGATCTCGGGAATCGAACCCGTAGTCCATATCATTATCACTCCGGGTCTCTGGGAATCGAACCCACAGCCCTGGGATCTCCGGGAATTGAACCCGCAGTCCACAAACACAGCAAGTAAAGGAAATGCAGAGAGGGAGGTATAATATGCTTAACGATAACTTCGCCGATGAACAGCGCCAGCGATTTACCAAGAAAACTCAAGTAAGTCAATTAAACAACTAGACAGTTAGATTCTATCTAATCATGCTCTTCTAACCACTACCGGGTAAAAATATCAAATTAACAGCCAAAGACAGGAATATCGCTCGTCGAACATTTTAAATAAAGTACGTGTTCAACAACCAGCGCATGTACGCGCCCGTCACCTCGCGTACAAGGCATTTAAACTATCACATAATATCCTAGGGGTAAAAATTTCCCCACACGAGGTTAGACAAGCCACTTACCTCGACTCCGGTACAAAACCGCTATGAAACAACTCTCTTGCCACGAATGTCGGCCTCCACAAGTGTAGAATCTGATAAAAATCAATAGAATCACATCAAAATAGGCCAATTGGGCATTACCCAATCAAATTAACTCAAAATTCACCAAAAACCCACAAGTTGCCAAAACCCGACTTTCGGTACGCTTATCGAAAAATCACGAAAAATATATATTCGGGTTCCTTATCTCAATACGAGTCCGTGCATATAAAATTTATCAAAATCGGACTCCGTTTGCCCATTCAAATCAAAGATTTTCTAACATTTAGGCCTAGGGCTCAAACCCACCTTTAATCTTCCAATTTCAGTGAAATAATCATGGATTTCATGATAAACTAACGAATTAAGGTTAAGAAACTTACCCCCGATGACTTCCCGGTGATATCCCAGCGTTTCCCCTTCAATTCCATCTCTTGGAGCCCAAAAATGGCGTTTTTGTGTATGGGGTCGCGGCTGAAATGTTTCTGGACTTAAAGTCACTGCCAGGCCAATTTACTCTACGCGATCGCAGCACTGGGCTTGCGATCGCGATGCACAACTCCTGGGCGGCCAGTTTTTGCTCTACGCAATCGCGTGGGCTCAGCCGCGATCGCAGTGCTCAACCTGGCCATTCTACGCGATCGCATCACCTCGACCGCGATCGCGCTGCTTTCGATTAAAACCTTACGCGATTCCACCAGAAACCTCGGGATCGCGATGACCAAGCCTTTAACCTTACGCGATCGCTCTACCCTACGCGATCGCAGACTCTACCTCGCGATCGCAGAGCTTCCCAAATTCACCCTACGCGATCGCGGACTCCCCCTCGCGATCGCAGGGCCCAATAATTTCCTCTTATGCGATCGCATGAGCAGCTTCGCGATCGCGAAGCACAAAATTTCTCTGCAATATTGCAGCAGAACCAGCAGTGCAATTGGCACCAAAATGGTCCGTTTGGACCCCCGAATTCATCCCGAGGCCCCCGGGATCCCAACGAAAACTACCAACCTATTCCAAAACATGATACGAACTTATTCTAATCATCAAAACACGTCTAACAACATCAAAATCCATAATTCACATCGAATTCAAGCCTAAATTTCTTAAAACTTTCCGAATTGCACATTCGATCTAAAACCCGACCAAACGACGTCCGAATGACCTGAAAATTTGCGGACATATCCAAAATCACATAACGAAGCTACGGAAATTGTCGGAATTCCATTCCGACCCCGGATCAAAATCTCACCTATCGTTCGGATTCGCCAAAATTTCAACCTTCGGCATTTCAAGCCTAATTGAGCTACGGACCTCCAAAATATATTCCGAACGCGCTCCTAACCCCGAAATCACCTAACGGAGCTAATGGAACCATCGGATTTCCGTTCCGAGATCGTCTTAACACTGTTCCGGCTACGGACCATTTTCTAGTTTCAAAGCTCTTATTTAGGGACTAAGTGTCCCAAAATGCTCAAATTTTCGGAACCGACTCTCCCGGCAACCCACAATAGCAGAAATGAGCTTAGGGAAACAGTTAAATTAGGGATTGGGGCGTAATTTTCTAAAACGACCGGTCGGGTCGTTACATCTTCCCACACTTAAAGATTCGTTCGTCCTCGAACGAGCATAGAAAACATACCCGGAGTAGTGAAAAGATGAGGGTACTGGCTGCGCATATCCTGCTCGGTCTCCCAAGTCGCCTCCTCGACCGGCTGGCTCCGCCACTGAACCTTTACCGAAGCGAT
Organism: Nicotiana noctiflora; assembly: GCA_032618575.1. Classification (NCBI taxonomy): domain Eukaryota; kingdom Viridiplantae; phylum Streptophyta; class Magnoliopsida; order Solanales; family Solanaceae; genus Nicotiana; species Nicotiana noctiflora. The sequence continues at coordinate 95,922 of JASVEL010011822.1, forward strand.
GTTCTTTGACCTTAGCTTTCTGACTTGCCTGTCTAGAATGGCTACTGGTTCCTCAACATAAGACAAATCCTTGTCTAGCTGAACGGATGTGAAATCCAACACATGCGACGGGTCACCATGGTATCTCCGGAGCATGGAGACATGAAACACGGGGTGAACTCCGGCTAGGCTGGGAGGTAAGGCCAACTCATAGGCAACCTCCCCAACACGCCTCAAAATCTAAAAAGGGGCAATAAATCTAAGACTCAGCTGAGCACATTAGCCTGATATATCTGAAGATATTCCCTCTTGTTTAAGCAATTAAGTCTTAGAGCCTAATTCCAACATCCGGAATTCTATGTCGGGCTTGTTTTCATCAAGAGATCACTCAATATTCCTCAAACGCCGTCCTCAAACATGATTGCATAACCTTGCTGGATTCTTACCTTGCAACTCAAAATCCACAAGACCACAATAATATTTTATGATCAAATTAGCCAAAAATTCAACGAATCAGATGCTCCCATCACACCTCATGATCTACATAGGTCTCGTTCCAACCTTTACAATACTGACACGATGGAAGAGATGTGTTGATATCCATAACCAACTATTGAATCAACAATTCATTGGTCCATACTCCTGACAAGATCCATTACCCTGTCCTAAACCAGAGGATGATCATTTCCTTTATAGTATACTTCATATAATCAATTTGCACTGACCCCAAATCACATAATCTCATCTCACCCCGTACGAACTGCTCAGGCGATAAGCCACATCGGACATAATCAAAAGTCCCACAAGATGACACAATGTGCTACTAATCCACTAATACGTACATGATACAAAGGAAGGCGAAAACTAGAGAGAATTATTCAGCTCTCACATAAACATGGGCCTCCTCAGAAAATAGGAAACATAACACATAAAAGCAATTATAGACACCGAAATAGACACCACATTGTTGCGGCGTGCAACCCGATCCCAACAATATGCCCATGGCGGCGTGCCACCCGATCCCAACAATATAACCATGGCGGCGTGCCACCCGATCCCAACAATATAACCATGGCGGCGTGCCACCCGATCCCAACAATATAACCATGGCGGCGTGCCACCCGATCCCAACAATATAACCATGGCGGCGTGCCACCCGATCCCAACAATATAACCATGGCGGCGTGCCACCCGATCCCAACAATATAAAACTCACACAAGGAGTTATATGTCGAGCTGAATAGTTCGTCACATCAAAATACTGACTATCGATCATAAGCACACTAAGGTGCATGATATCGGACACAATGAAACATATAGCGCTATAGGCTACAACTCAAGCACAACTGAGGTGCGATATAAGATCTGAGTCTCAAGAGCCATCATGCTCCTATAACATCACCGCTGAGCGGAACCCCAACACATAAGGAACTTACCAAGCCGTCTCACACTCATACGGCACAATATATCTTACATGAATTAACCAACCGCGAAATAAGACCGCGACTATCCCTTCATAAAGGGCGCATTGCTGGAAGAAACATAACCGGCCTGACGCAAGGCTCACTTCCACATTTAAATCTATCCACCGACCTTAAGTCTATCATGGTCGTGCCAAGATAAGTCAATAGTATTTCACAGGTCTATAACCCAATAAGCAGAGTGCCCTCCAGGCATAAGTTCTCAAATGGATGATATCACCAAACTCCTCATACTTGGTTTAAATTTCTAACCAATCAAGTGACTACAAGTCACACCTATACAATCTTCTTGTGGGTCAAGCTCCCACCATCTTCCGAATAATTAAACGGACTTGCACATTCAGCCCACCGGCTGCACTAACACTGAAAAGCGATCAGGAGTCCCTAACCGGGATGCAAAGCCTTTCTCATAGAACACCGACCTCAAATGATACCGATGCTAATACCCATCTTACTCAAAACACTGACACTCTTTCCCTGCTCATCCGAGCTCTTTATATCACATTCATTGACAAAACTGTGACCTTAGTCCTTCAAATTTCATACTACTCGCTGCACCCCACGTGCCGATATACGATAGACACAATTTCCATCATAGCTCTAGAACTGACGATAGGCTAATACTTCATCACATAAGACCTTCCATTTAACTCATTTTAGGAGAACTATAGCAACACACAGTGAGTTCTCATAACCGTTGAATATGCCAATCTCTAAGTAGTGGTCCAAGCCACCATAACCCTTTCCGAGATCCGCCTACTCATAACAGGCCTTTAACAGAAGAATACTTCAGAATTACATCAATCACTGCGGCCGAGAAGTCTCAAATGCACCGCCACAAATCACATGCATATTCGATCACGTTGCATGAATCGATCATTGACACCAATACGCCAACTCAACTATGGCTGATCAATCTACTTCCTTCCAGGTTATCCTTGATTGCCTTAGAAATGTTAATATCTTCCTTCAATACCTAACTTATTCCAACCGCACTTACCCCGAGTGACCTTAAATCATGAGGCCATGCTATCTCGAGAACGACGACCATTTCATGTCTCTCAAATACTACACCACAAGTCAAAACATCATAGATCGTTTTGTGCTTTTCTTCATGAGTTGCTTCAAAAGCTTGAGCCTCAACTGTACTTATAGACTCAGAATTATCAGGCACCACACTTTACCTCTTGAATTCACTAGGACCGCTATTGAGAACCATCCGGTTCTAACTTGCCCCGATACGCAACCAACTCTACTGAATTTCTTTATAACATATGAATACCCTCTCGATAAAGCACCCAGCGGAATCACTTCCCGCGAAGCCCGCACCTATACGAGGCATAAATCATGAATTTTCCCTCAAGTTTGAACATGAGCCAGTAAGGCTAAACATAACATGCATTCAACAATACATATACTCAAATTGCCACACATGGTCCTTTTCCCGTGGCTGCAATAACACAATAATACGCTGGTATCCATAATTCACACGGGTAATTAACCATGCGATCCAATCTTAAGCGGTGGGACTCTCCCACTTAGCCCAAAGCCACTATTACACGACTCTCGAACACATTATAACCATTCTCTCAAGTCATTTACTATTATTCAACTGCAACTCACTTGATCCAACGAATATAACCACCTGTGCTATATTAGCACTCTAACACCATAGGGTATGGAACTCATCCCAATACAACCAAGCATATTCCCGCTCTATGTATCGAGCATTCTTTACCACGACAGCTTAAGACATACTGTGATTCTCACACCTACGAAGCACCATGTAGCCTTCGCCGAAGTCTTCCCTGCTGATAATGAAATGTAGAATTATTATGGACACAGGAACATCAAAAGTCCCAACGTCATACCATACGAGTCTCAACTCTTACTCTTCCACAAGTTTCAAAGAACTTTTTGAATAGCACCTAAATACAGTGCGAGCCAAATCTGATATGATACATGACCCATAATTTGGTCGTTGATAGTGAAATCCTTTCGGTTAGCACGAAGCCTTAAAGATACATCTTGCTAATCCACGATAATAGCCTTTATCATATGTACGTCTTCATCATAAGACAACCCAAGACATTGGTTTGGTACATGTCCTTCTTAAGACGGTTAAACTCATTTCCCCCAGTATATCTGCTGGTTGAATTCTTCGCTAAATAGATATCTCATATGAACCATATAGTCTTTATTACCACTAACTATCTTTAGATCTACATCCACCTTGTGATTCTACCTTTACTGTGACGATTAGGCAGTTAAGTAAACCTTCTCAAGACCATACTTATCAACTGAATGTCAGAACCTAGTGCACCCCCATGTGCACAGTTGAAGATCTCTCAATTTTATTGCATTATCATTATGGATGACACGCGGTAACAATGGTTGAGTAAATTCTTGACTTCCTTGAGATCTCTCTGCAGCGTCACGAACCGTTGGCGCATACTTGATACCAAGTGCGCAATTTCAATACACGAGTGCAAAAGAACATATGACATAGGCTCCAACTGAATAAATGGCGCACGATAAGGAATTCAAAGAATTGAAGAGTTTCCTAAACAGTTACATAGCCCCTCGTAGATAAATACAGACGTCTCCGTATCGATCAGCGAGAATCTAAGTAACCGGTCCTGTGTCCCGTGACTCCTACGAACCTAGAGCTCTGATACCAACTTGTCATGACCCTAGTTCACCAATCGTGAACATGTCATGACGGCACCCAGTCCCCACGACTAGGTAAGCCTAACACTTTGCGGAATGTACAAGTTTATGAACTTTAAACAAGAAATAGCGGAAAATGATATAAATAGGAATGTAATCCGTGCCGCTTGGCACATACACTCGTCAACACACCACTGCATAAAAATACCACCAAGACCCGGAATCCCACGGTAACACGGACTAAAAGAAATACAACTGTGGCTCTATGTGTAAAGAGTATCTAAAACAACAAAATGAAGGAAAACATCTACTAGAACTATCAGAATAGAAGGAGGGCCTCCGGATCCGCGGACGTAGCAGATCATACCTCGAGGTCTCCAAGTGTGCTGCTGGTATCACTTAATATGAGCCTGTCCTGATGTACCTGGATCCGCACAACAAAAGTGTGCAGAAGAGTAGCATGAGTACACCACGGCGGTACTCAGTAAGTGCCAAGCCTAACCTCGATGGAGTAGTGACGAGGAAGGTCGGGGCCCTACTGAGAAACAATAATAATATGATGATAACAAAATAAACGAGTTTAAGAGATAACAACAAAATTTCCAAAATAACAACATTACGATGTTTACTGAAGCTGTCTACAATCAAGCTAATAACAAATAACCAACTCGAATAAACAAATCCGGGATATGTGGGAATTGAACCCACGGTCCCATTCTCGGAAACCACGGGTCTCCGGGAATCGAACCCGCGGCCCGTGTCTCGATAATATCTCAATAACTCGGGATCTCCGGGAATCGAACCCGCGGTCCCTACCAATAAGTCCGGATCTCGGGAATCGAACCCGTAGTCCACATTTCAATAATATCGGGATCTCGGGAATCGAACCCGTAGTCCACATTTCAATAATATCGGGATCTCGGGAATCGAACCCGTAGTCCACATTTCAATAATATCGGGATCTCGGGAATCGAACCCGTAGTCCACATTTCAATAATATCGGGATCTCGGGAATCGAACCCGTAGTCCACATTTCAATAATATCGGGATCTCGGGAATCGAACCCGTAGTCCACATTTCAATAATATCGGGATCTCGGGAATCGAACCCGTAGTCCACATTTCAATAATATCGGGATCTCGGGAATCGAACCCGTAGTCCATATCATTATCACTCCGGGTCTCTGGGAATCGAACCCACAGCCCCGGGATCTCCGGGAATTGAACCCGCAGTCCACAAACACAGCAAGTAAAGGAAATGCAGAGAGGGAGGTATAATATGCTTAACGATAACTTCGCCGATGAACAGCGCCAGCGATTTACCAAGAAAACTCAAGTAAGTCAATTAAACAACTAGACAGTTAGATTCTATCTAATCATGCCCTTCTAACCACTACCGGGTAAAAATATCAAATTAACAGCCAAAGACAGGAATATCGCTCGTCGAAAATTTTAAATAATGTACGTGTTCAACAACCAGCGCATGTACGCGCCCGTCACCTCGCGTACAAGGCATTTAAACTATCACATAATATCCTAGGGGTAAAAATTTCCCCACACGAGGTTAGACAAGCCACTTACCTCGACTCCGGTACAAAACCGCTATGAAACAACTCTCTTGCCACGAATGTCGGCCTCCACAAGTGTAGAATCTGATAAAAATCAATAGAATCACATCAAAATAGGCCAATTGGGCATTACCCAATCAAATTAACTCAAAATTCACCAAAAACCCACAAGTTGCCAAAACTTGACTTTCGGTACGCTTATCGAAAAATCATGAAAAATATATATTCGGGTTCCTTATCTCAATACGAGTTTGTGCATATAAAATTTATCGAAATCGGACTCCGTTTGCCCATTCAAATCAAAGATTTTCTAACATTTAGGCCTAGGGCTCAAACCCACCTTTAATCTTCCAATTTCGGTGAAATAATCATGGATTTCATGATAAACCAACGAATTAAGGTCAAGAAACTTACCCCCGATGACTTCCCGGTGATATCCCAGCGTTTCCCCTTCAATTCCATCTCTTGGAGCCCAAAAATGGTGTTTTTGTGTATGGGGTCGCGGCTGAAATGTTTCTGGACTTAAAGTCACTGCCAGGCCAATTTACTCTACGCGATCGCAGCACTGGGCTTGCGATCGCGATGCAGAAAATATGGGCGGCCTATTTTCCTCTACGCGATCGCGTGGTCCAGGACGCGATCGCAGTGCTCAACCTGACCATTCAACGCGATCGCATCACCTCGATCGCGATCGCACTGCTTTCGATTAACACCCTACGCGATCGCATCCCCCGCGTCGCGATCGCGAAGAACAACTACCGGTCCTCACTCCTCTACCCTACGCGATCGCAGACTCTACCTCGCGATCGCAGAGCTTCCCAAATTCACCCTACGCGATCGCGGACTCCCCCTCGCGATCGCAGGGCCCAATAATTTCCTCTTATGCGATCGCATGAGCAGCTTCGCGATCGCGAAGCACAAAATTTCTCTGCAATATTGCAGCAGAACCAGCAGTGCAATTGGCACCAAAATGGTCCGTTTGGACCCCCGAATTCATCCCGAGGCCCCCGGGATCCCAACGAAAACCACCAACCTATTCCAAAACATGATACGAACTTATTCTAATCATCAAAACACGTCTAACAACATCAAAATTCATAATTCACATCGAATTCAAGCCTAAATTTCTTAAAACTTTCCGAATTGCACATTCGATCTAAAACTCGACCAAACGACGTCCGAATGACCTGAAAATTTGCGGACATATCCAAAATCACATAACGAAGCTACAGAAATTGTCGGAATTCCATTCCGACCCCGGATCAAAATCTCACCTATCGTTCGGATTCGCCAAAATTTCAACCTTCGGCATTTCAAGCCTAATTGAGCTACGGACCTCCAAAATATATTCCGAACGCGCTCCTAACCCCGAAATCACCTAACGGAGCTAATGGAACCATCGGATTTCCGTTCCGAGATCGTCTTAACACTGTTCCGGCTACGGACCATTTTCTAGTTTCAAAGCTCTTATTTAGGGACTAAGTGTCCCAAAATGCTCAAATTTTCGGAACCGACTCTCCCGGCAACCCACAATAGCAGAAATGAACTTAGGGGAACAGTTAAATTAGGGATTGGGGCGTAATTTTCTAAAACGACCGGTCGGGTCGTTACATTATTAAATAAATATATATATATATATATATATATATATATATATATATATATATATATATATATATATATATATATGGATCGGACTGCATGCCGCAGTATTATAGCACTTGGGCTGAAAGAGCCCCTCCGGAGTCTGCACACACCCCCAGTGAGCGTAATTATATATTATTGGATCGGGCTGCATGCCGCAGCATTATTGCTATTATATTGGATCGGGCTGCACGCCGCAGCAGTATGAGTGAGGATCCGGCTGTGTGCCATAGCAGTGTTGGATCGGTGTTGGAGTAGTGTTGGATCAGTGTTGGATCAGTGTTGGACCGGTGTTGGACAGTTGTGAGATAGTAGTAGACTGAAAACGGATTTTCCACATTAGAGATGATTTACCTATACTGTTGTCCTTAGAATTGTTTAGTGTTCTTACAGGTGTTCTTATTTTTAGTTGTTATTTATTGATTACTACTCACTGAGTTGGAAGTACTCACTCTACTCCCTGAACCTTGAGTGCAGATACAGGGATCCAGGAGGGCAGTTGACCTATACACTACTGTCTTATCATCTGCAGAGGAGATATCGAGGTAGCCACCCGAGTCCATAGGACCCGATCTCTTCCTTCCTCTATCTATCTTTTGTTTATTCTGGTTAGACTCGGATTGTATAGGATGTACTCCATTGTTAGAGGCTCAGACTTGTGACACCGAATCCATTGGGGCTGTTATTCTATTGCTTTTTATTTCCGCACTTGTCATTGTCATTGTAATGGAAATAGGTTAATTGTCATTTAATGGAACTTTGTTAATTAATAAGTGATCTGGTTATCGGGAAATGGTCGGTCTTGCCTAGCAGTGTGTTGGGCGCCATCACGACCGGGATTTGGGTCGTGACAAGTTTGTATCTGAGCCTAGGTTATCAGGTCTCGCGAGTCATGAGCCGGTTTAGTAGTGTCTCGTGAATCGGTGCGGAGACATTTGTAGTTATCTTCGGGAGGCTGCAGAACCTTTTAGGAAAACTTCAAATTCTTGAAATTCATGTCGTACGACTTTGTTGATCCGAAACTGAACTTTGGTATTCTATTCTCTTGCAGATGGCGATGACTCATGCTACGGGACGAGGTGGACGACCACCATTACCACCTGCTAGAGGCCATGGACGCGGTCGTGGTCATGGTAGGGGTAGAGCAGTTGGGGCAGTACCAGTTGACCCACCAGCTATCCCCATTCCAGATCAACCTCCAATTGCAGAGGTCCCAGCAGCACCTGTTTAGGCACCAGCTGTGCCTATTGTGATTTCGGGTCTTCGGGAGACCCTAGCTCAGATATTGACAGTTTGCACTAGCTTGGCTCAGGCAGGCAGTTTTAGCCTCCACTACAGCGGCTACATCCCAGACCGGGGGTGGTCATTAGACCCCCGCAGCTCGCACTCCAGAGCAGGTAGTGCAGGGACTTCAGACACCTGAGGCACCACCAGTCCAGCCAATGGCTCCAGCTCGGCCGGTCATTCAGGTTCAGGGTGACAGGGTCCCAGTGATGCCTGACGACAAGCAGCATCATCTTGAGAGGTTTAGCAGACTTTCACTTCCTATATTCAGTGGTACTCCGGCCGAGGACGCCCCAGGCTTTCTCGACAAGTGCCGTCGTATGCTCCGTACAGTAGGGATTCTTGATTCGAGTGGTGTATCCTTTACTACTTTCCAGTTTTAGGGAGCATCCTTCACATAGTGGGAGGCTTATGAGCACCGTAGGCCGGCAGGTACAGCACCATTGACATGGCAGGAGTTCTCCACTATCTTCCTGGAGAAGTGGATACCCCGATCTTAGAGGGAGGAGTTATGCAGGCAGTTTGAGTGGCTCCGTCAGGGGGTTATGACAGTGTCAGAGTATGAGGTTAGGTTTACATAGTTAGCAGAATATACACCATGGATGGTACCCACTGATCGGGAGAGGATCAGGCGCTTTTTGGATGGACTTATTTACCCTATTCGTATTTTGATGACCCGAGAGAGGGTCCTGAGTCACTCATTTGAGGATGCAGTTGACATAGCTCGCGATATTGAGACAGACCATCACCGAGAGCAAGAGAAGAGGGAGGCCAAGAGGCCTCGGGGATCAGGCAGTTCCAGCGGTACTCAGTCTAGAGGTTAGTGTCAGCAGAGCCGAGGTCGTGCTTTTAGATCTTCACAGCCACCCCGCTCAGAGTATCGTGGGTCATCTTCTGGCCGAGGTCATCATGGTTCTCATCAGGGCCAGCCATCTCTCAGTTCCCTACCAGTGCAGAGTTCATCTCAGGCTCCATCTGTTCAGGGTTCTTCCCGACCGAGTTCTTCGGCTGGTCACTCCGGTATGAGGGATTCCCTTCAGTCCCAGCCCCCATCACCTGGGAGTTGTTTTGAGTGTGGGGAGTTTGGGGATATCCGGAGAGAGTGTCTCCGTCCTATATCCAGGCCATCTCAGTAGAGGGGACAACCCTCATCTTCTAGTCCATCTACTTTAGCACCCGCCCCGCCGGCTAGGGGTGAGGGTCAGGCAGCCAGGGGTCGCCCTCGAGGGGGAGGCGGATCAGGTGGTCAGGCTCGTTGCTATGCTCTTCAGGGCCATTCAGATGTGGTCGCTTCAGACGCTATCATTACATGTATTATTTCAATCTGCCACAGAGATGCCTCAGTTTTGTTCGATCCTGGTTCCACTTATTCTTATGTATCTTCATATTTTGCTCCACATTTGGGCACGACCCGAGGGTGTCTTGCATTGCCCGTGCATGTATTTACCCCGGTAGACGTTACCATTGTTGTGGACCATGTGTACCGGTCCTGTCTTGTTACTATTGGGGTTTTGGTGACCCGAGTGGACTTGTTGCTATTGAGTATGATTGATTTTGATGTCATTTTGGGCATGGACTGGCTATCTCCGTGTCACGCTATTCTAGACTGTCATGCCAAGATAGTCACTTTGGCTATGCTGGGTATTCTGTGGATCGAGCGGCGAGGCATGACTGATTATGTACGTAGCAGGGTAATTTCTTTCCTAAAGGCCCAACGGATGGTTGGGAAGGTATGTCTATCGTATTTGGCATTTGTGTGGGACGTTGGAGCTGAGACTCCCAGTATTGATCCTGTTCCCGTTGTGAGGGATTTCTTGACGTGTTTCCCTCAGACCTGTCGGGCATGCCGCTGGACAGGGATATTGACTTTGGGATTGATTTGGTGTCGGGCACTCGGCCTATTTCTATTCCTCCTTATCGTATGGCACCAGCTGAGTTGAAGGAATTGAAAGAGCAGCTTCAGGAACTCCTAGATAAGGGGTTTATTCGGCCAAGTGTGTCACCGTGGGGTGCACCAGTCTTGTTTGCCAAGAAGAAGGATGGCTCAATGAGGATGTGTATTGATTACAGGCAGCTGAACAAAGTAACAGTGAAGAACAAGTATCATCTACCACGCATTGATGATTTATTTGATCAGCTCCAGGGAGCTAGGGTATTCTCGAAGATTGATCTTCGTTCAGGATATCACCAGCTAAAGATTAGAGATTCTGATATTATGAAGACAGTCTTCAGGACGAGATATGGGCACTATGAGTTTCTAGTGATATCTTTTGGGCAGACAAATGCCCCAACCGCGTTCATGCATTTGATGAATAGTGTGTTTCGGCCATATTTGGACTCCTTCGTGATCATGTTTATAGATGATATCCTGGTGTACTCTCGTAGCCAGGAGGAGTACGCTCAGCATCTGAGAGCTGTATTACAGAGGTTGCAAGAGGAGAAGCTATATGCCAAGTTCTCCAAGTGCGAGTTCTGGCTCGAGTTTGTGGCTTTCCTGGGGAATGTGGTGTCCAGCGATGGTATTCAGGTGGATCCGAAGATGATATAGGCGGTGCAGAGTTGGCCTAGACCGACCTCAGCCACTGATATTTGTAGTTTCCTAGGATTGGCATAGTATTATCGCCAATTTGTTCAGGGATTTTCTTTTATTGCTTCACCTTTGACTAGGTTGACTCAGAAGGGTGCTCCATTTGTGTGGTCGGAGGAGTGTGAGGAGAGCTTTCAGAAGCTCAAGACAGCATTGACCACGGCCCCAGTCTTGATATTGCCGTCAACTTCGGATTCTTATACTGTGTATTGTGATGCCTCGAGAGTTGGAATTGGATGTGTGTTGATGCAGGAGGATAGGGTTATAGCTTATGCTTCTTTCCAGTTGAAGCCCCATGAGAAGAACTACCCTGTGCACGATTTGAAGTTAGCAGCCATAGTTCACGCTCTGAAGATTTGGAGACATTACTTGTATGGTATTTCTTGTGAGGTGTATACTGATCATCGCAGCCTTCCGCATCTAATCAAACAGAAACATCTTAATTTGGGACAGCGGAGGTGGCTTGAATTGCTTAAGGATTATGGTATTACTATATTGTATCACCCGGGGAAGGCCAATGTTGTGGTCGATGCTTTGAGCAGAAAGGCGGTCAGTATGGGCAGCTTAGCTTATATTCCAGTAAGGGAGAGGCTCTTTGCATATGATGTTCAGGCGTTGGCCAATCAGCTAGTGAGATTTTTTATTTCTTAGCCGAGTCGAGTGTTGGCTTGTGTTATTTCACGGTCCTCTTTATATGATCGTATCAGAGAGCGTTCATATGATGATCAACATTTGCTTATCCTTAAGGACAGAGTTCTACACGATGATGCCACAGATGTGACTATTGATAGTGATGGTGTTATGAGGATGCAAGGTCGCATCTGTTTGCCCAATGTACATGGCATTCGAGAGTTGATACTAGAGGAGGCTCACAGCTCCCGGTACTCCATCCATCCAGATGTCGCGAAGATGTACCAGGACTTGAGACAGCATTACTGGTGGAGAAATATGAAGAAGGATATTGTTAGTCATTTAGCCATATGTCTCGATTGCTAGGAGGTCAAGTATGAGCATCAGAGACCGGGCGGTGTTCTTCAGCGTACGGTTATTCCTGAGTTGAAATGGGAGCGGATTACCATGGATTTCGTGAGTGGTCTCCCTCAAACTTCGAGGAAGTTTGATTTAGTGTGGGTGATGTTTTATCGGCTGACCAAATCCGCCACTTCATTCCAGTATGTACTACTTATTCACCGGAGTGGTTAGCAGGGATTTTATTCGGGAGATTATCAGATTACATAGGGTTCTAGTGTCTATCATATCAGATAGAGGTACTCAATTCACTTTTTAGTTTTGGAGAGCATATCAGCGGGAGTTGGGTACACAGGTAGAGTTGAGCACAACAATTCACCCTCAGACGGACGGACAGTCTGAGCGCACTATTCAGATCTTGGTCGATTTTGGAGGTTCATGGGATGAGTTTTTTCCACTTGCAGAGTTTGCCTACAACAACAGTTATCAGTCGAGTATTCAGATGGCCCCATATGATGCATTGTATGGTAGATGGTGTAGATCTCCCGTGGGATGGTTTGAGCCTGGCGAGGCTAGATTGATAGGGACTGAGTTAGTTCAAGATGCTTTGGAGAGAGTGAAGTTGATCCAGGAGAGGCTTCGCACAACATAGTCGCGCCAGAAGAGTTATGCGGACCGTAAGGTTCGAGATATGTCTTTCATGGTTGGCGAGAGAGTCTTGTTGAAGGTTTCACCCATGAAGGGTGTTATGAGGTTTGGTAAGAAAGGGAAGCTGAGTCCCAGGTTCATTGGTCCTTTTGAGATACTTAGGAGGATTGGGAAGGTAGCCTATGAGCTAACTTTGCCACCCAGCTTTTCCAGTGTGCATCCAGTATTCCATGTGTCTATGCTCCAAAATTATGTCGGGGATCCGTCTCATGTATTGGACTTCAGTACGATTTAGCTTGATAGTGCTCTATCTTATGATGTGGAGCCGGTGGCTATTCTGGGTCGACAGGTTCGAAAGTTGAGGTCCAAGGAAAGGTGCAGCGGAGAGGCTGGCCCGTGGAGAGGCCGGCCCGTGGAAGAGGCTACTTGGGAGACCGAGCAGGAGATGCGGAGTAGATATCCCCACTTATTTGAGGCTCCAAGTATGTTTCTTGACCCGCTCGAGGACAAGCGTTTGTTTAAGTTGGGGAGAATGTGATGACTCCGTCCGTCGTCACATGAGTTACCACCCCATTTTCCCTGTTATATGCTTGTTCATGTTTCAATATATTTTGTGAATTTGAGTTAATTCGGATCGAGTTTGGTAGGAAATGAGACAAATAGTCTCTTTGGTGAAGGAATAGTTTGGAAAAGTCAACCGGATGTTGACTTGTGAGTTAGAGAGCTCGGAATCAAATTTTAATGGTTCGGTTAGCTTCAGGGGATCATTTGTGGCTTAGGAGAGTGATCGGAATTGAATTTGGAGGTTCGGTGTGGAAATAGGCTTGAATTGGCGAAGTTGGAATTTTGGCGTCATCTGGTCGATAGGTGAGATTTTGATCCGGGAGTCGGAATGGAATTCTGACAGTTGTAGTAGCTTCGTTAGGTGATTTTGGATATGTCTGCAAATTTTAGGTCATTTGGACCTCGTTTGGTCGGGTTTTTTTGATAGGATGTTGGTTTCGGAAGTTTTAATTGAAACTTAGGCTTGAATCCGCCTTAATTTGATGATTTTTGTGTTTAAGGATATGTTTTTATGGTTTGAACAAGTTCGTATCGTGTTTTGGGGTAGGTTGGTGGGTTTCGTTGAGGTCCCTGGGGCCTCAGGGTGAATTAGGGGGGTCCAAACGGACCATTTTTGGCTAAGTGAGAGATCAGGTTTGCTGTCATTATTGCAGCAGATATTTGTTCATCATGTTCACGATGAGTGTCCCTCAAACGCGTAGAGTATCAGGAGCGCAGAGGATTTTTGGTCTTCGCGTTCGCGAAGTATGGGATGCGAAGGCGTAGGTGTTGGACCTGGTGAATTGCAATCGCGATAGTCTGGCCGCGTTCGCGTAGCGTAGGAGGAAATGAGCATCGCGTTCGCGTCTGGGAGCACGTGATCACGTAGAGTAAAAAGGGGCTTACGCCGGATTGTTCATCGCGAACGTGTGAGGAAGCATCGCGTTCGCGTGGAGTAAACTATGACTGGACAGAAGGGTTTTAAGAAACATTTCAGTCGCGATTTCATTGATATTTTCCTCCATTTTTGAGCACCTTGAGAGCTAAGTGATAGAAATTGAAGGAGATTTCATCGGGAAGTGGTTGGAGGTATGTCTCGTGGTCTTAATATATCATTTTATCGAAGAATCTTCCATTAATTCTATGAAATTGGGTATAAATTGAGGGAGTTAGGGCTTGGATTTTTGCTATGAAAAATCATGACTTGCCGGCTCATTTGAAGTCCAATTTTGATAAATTTTATATGCTCGGACTCGTGGCAAGATAAGGATTCTGAAAATGTGACTTTTGCAAGTTTTCAAGAAGCGGTCCCGGGGCTAAGGTTTTGGCAACTTCATGTTTTTGGGTGTTTTTCGAGTCCTTTCGATTGGTTTATGATTCATTAGCCTATTTTGATGTATTCTTATTGGTTTTTATTAGACTTGGCACCCAAGGAGGTCGATATGCGAGGAAAGCGCAAGGCGAGCTAGGACTTTTGCCGGTTCGAGGTGAGTGGTATTAACGAATGATATACTGAGGCTTTGAAACCCCGTAATTGCACTATACAATGCTATGTTGAGATGATACACACGTCATGTGACGAGCGTGGTGATATTGTAACTGGGGATTCGGACTTAGTCCATCCCGACTGTTTGTTTACTATGCATATTGACTGAGACTGAGCTTATATCTTTATAATTTGGATAGTTGCCATGTTTAGGGCCATGTGCCAATCTGTAGAACCTTAAGGAAGCCTGTGGAGCTAAATGACCCTAATATATGTTGAACACATACTCTCAGTTGTATTCTTAGCTGTATAGCATAACATCAACCAGTACTAGAAATGTACTCTGAGTGAGAATACCTAGGGTTGAATACCCTAATCTAGCTGAGTGGGCCCGAGAGGCCAAGTCTATATTGACTGAGACGGGTCCAAGACCCATAGTAAGGTATTGATATATATATCGGATCGGGCTGCACACCACAGCAGTATATACATATACATGTATTGGATCGGTCTGCACGCCGCAGTAATATATATATGATATATATATATATTGGATCGGGCTGCACGCCGCAGCATATATATATATATATATATATATATATATATATATATATATATATATATATATATATATATATATATATATATATATATATATGGATCGGACTGCACGCCGCAGTATTATAGCGCTTGGGCTGAAGGAGCCCCTCTGGAGTCTGCATACACCCCCAGTGAGCGCAGTTATATATTAATGGATAAGGCTGCACGCCGCAGCATTATATCTATTATATTGGATTGGGCTGCACGCCGCAGCATATTATATATATGATATATATATTGGATTGGGCTACACGCCGTAGCAGTATGAGTGGGGATCGGGCTGTGTGCCGCAGCAGTGTTGGATCACTGTTGGAGCAGTGTTGGATCAGTGTTGGATTAGTGTTCGATAGTAGTAGATTGAAAATGGATTTTCCACATTAGAGATGATTTACTTGTACTGTTGTTCTTAGAACTGTTTAGTGTTCTTATAGGTGTTCTTACTTTCAGTTGTTATTTATTGATTACTACTCACTGAGTTGGAAGTACTCACTCTACTCCATGCACCTTGTGTGCAGATACAGGGATCCAGGAGGGCAGTTGAGCTATACACTGCTGTCTTATCATCTGCTGAGGAGATATCGAGGTAGCTGCCGGCGTCCGCAGGACCCGATCTCTTCCTTCCACTATCTATCTTTTGTTTATTCTGCTTAGACTCGGATTGTATATGATGTACTCCATTGTTAGAGGCTCAGACTTGTGACACCGGATCCATTAGGGTTGTTATTATGTTTCTTTTTAATTCTGCACTTGTCATTGTCATTGTTTGGAAACAAGTTAATTGTCATTTAATGGAACTTTGTTAATTAATAATGGATCTGGTTATCAGGAATTGGTCGGGCTTGCTGAGCAATGTGTTGGGCGCTATCACGATCGAGGTTTGGGTCGTGACAATTTATAATATACATTCTCAAGTACGGGTGCACATTTATGTGACCCAAATCTAATTCTAACGAAGTCAAAATGTATTAAAAGCCACAGGCGTACTGGTACGGTGTGGCCCGAAATACATTTTCACGATATTGCAATTCCTTACAAATGATAAAGTGGAATATTAGTAATGCACATAAATTGGAATATATGAAGAAATCGGATAAAAGAAAATACAACAGTTGAGCGACCGTGCTTGAACCACGGAATTCGGGAGTGCCTAACACCTTCTCTCGGATTAACATAATTCCTTATCCGAATTTCTAGTTCGCATACTGTAACAGAGTTAAACTTCCCTCGGTTCAGGATTAAACCGCTGACTTGGGACACCATTATATCTCAAGTGGCGGCTTTGAAAATTAAAATAAACTAATCCCGTTCCGACTGTCCTTAAATTGGAAAAACTCCTTCCCTTTTATTATATCCCTTCCTGGGGTGTAGTAAAAAAGCAATGTAAGAAAAAGGAGGCGTGACAGCTCTGGCTACTCTACTGGGGATAGGAAACCCAGAACATCGGTTCAGGGTTTAAGAAATCGATCTCATTTAAATTGTTTTATATGTTTATATCTGATTTTCTTATATGTTCTTAATTAATGTGCTAAATGTTTACCGTTTTGATATTACGTGAAGTGTATATAAAATTGTGTCGAAAACCCTTCTCTTCTTACCACCGGGGATGTGCTTACTGGTTGAGACTCCCCATTCTGTTAGTTTCATACTCAAATAAGAAAAGAGGTCGGACAAGTTACTAAGCCAGACGATCCCGCGGGTCCCCGGTACGTAGTCCCCTCCTCGACTCGAGTCGTCCGCTTGGGTGCACAGTCTAGTACATAAAACCAGGATATTGAGCCTAGAATTAGGATGATTATTTGCATCATATCTGACTTAGGGGACATAACACAGGGGTTGGGTCCGTCTAGGACATGTGACCTGAATATGAAAAGAACATCATGATTATATGTCGCATTTGTTTGACTTGGGCCATTGTGCTGACCGGCTAAGAAAAGAATTGAGGGAAAGAAAAGAGAAAAAATAGTAATTGTCGATTTTAGAGGTAAACAATGTCCAAATACTTTCGAAACTCTGTCCAAATTTCAAGAAAATCGTTATCAAAAATAGTTAGAATGATTTTAATTTGTCAAACATTAAAAATAGTTGGTCTAAAAATAATTTGACCGAACTACGCTGGTTTGATTCTCACCACTAGGCAAGATACGTCGGCAACCCTTGACGGGTCCAACCACATCTTTTTACGAAAATGATCAAAAAATGTCAAATTTTGAATAAATCAAGTGATGACTTTTTGTCAAAATAGCCGAATCTTCCGAATGGGCGTCGGAAGGCTGTTTGTGCAAAAATGGCCACTTTTGAGTTATTTTCCCCAAAATAGTAAGCACAACCTTAAAATCTTCGGTTGAAGTGCTGAAGGGTCGTATTTGCAAAATCGGGACTTTGTTTGAAAAATTATGAAAATATATTATCTTTTTAGGGTCATAATAATAAGTGATTAAATCACCTTAATAAATGTGCAGGATGAGCACAATACAAAATGAACCTTTCTCAATTATGAATAAAATCCCTTTAGAGTTACGTCTAGGGTGGAGTGATTTGGGTCAAGACGGACAAGACGAGGTCAAGAAATATTTGAAAGATCTTACCGGGTTACTTGATATTATACCCCGGGGAAACATCATTAGAGCCTTGGTTACTTGTTGGGATCCAGCACACAATATGCTCCATTTTTCGGACTTCGAGCTTACTCCAACACTAGAGGAGATTGCCAGTTATATTGGGAAAGATGAGGTTACCCTGAAAGACAAATACCGGTCGCTCCAAGAGCTGTTACCGCTCATAGATTCCTGTATTCCTTGAAAATAGCCCGGAGCGTTCGTAATGAAGATTTGGCCAATGGGTTTTGTACTATGAATTTCATATACCATAGATACGGTCATATCGGAGGCTTTAATAACCCAGCAAACAAACTCTACAATAAAGCAAACCGTACAAAATAGGAGGAACACAAACATTTTGCTTTCATGGTGGCCTTTTTAGGTTTGATAGTGTTTCCAAGGAAATATGGGAACATCGCTATAAGAATAGCCAGAATTATCATTACTCTCCTCACGTAAGATAATAGTACTTTGGCACCTATGATAGTAGCTGATAACTTTCCTGCCCTTACAGCTTCTAAAGCCGGAGTAGATTTCTTCGAGGGATGCAATTTGCTATTACAAATGTGGATGATCGAGCACTTTTGCCATCGTCCTCAATTTCTGAGTTATGGGTCTTCAAAAAGAACTTGCATAGAATAATTCTACACGAGGATAAAAGGGGTCAAGTTGCCGGAAGGGTTTAAGGGTTGGATCACATACTTCCGATCTCTTACTGCTAGCTAGATAGAATGGACAGGTGGCTACTTGTCAATGAATTCATATACATGCCGGCAGAAGGATCGCACTTTCTCTTAATGGGGCTTAAAAGTATTCAACCCTATGCTCCATATCGAGTTTTACGGCAACTCGGAAGATATCAAATAGTGCCAAAAGATGGAGACCTAAGCACAAGTAATTGAGATTAGTAATGACGGGCAATTTCCTGAAGCAAAAGTCCGTCAAATTGAAATGAATACCAATGTTTGAAATCAGACACTTGTGTAAGGGATTGGGCCAAAGGTGAAATGTCACCTGGTTACTCTGCATGGTATGGAAGAGATTGTGAGCATGAAAGACCAGCGAAGAGACCTCATATCCAAGAAATTGCCGAGCTGTCAAAAGGGCAATGGGATTGGTCGGCTAAAGAAAATGAATACCGAGGAAAAATCAGCATGCTAGAAAAACAAGTTCAAGACCTCAAGTTCGAAAATAGCGTACAAGTAGCAGCCGACGAGGGTGAAAAGAAGCAACTGGTTAAAGGCAATGAGGCCTTAAGAGCTCAAATTTAGAAAATGAGAACAGCAACTGAAACCCCTATTCGAAATGCCCAGGATAAAAAATTGATTAATAATTTGCGGTGAAAAGTGAGCAATTATAGTTTTGACCTGGATAAAGCTGAGAAGGAATTAACCGGGGTTCAGAAGCAATTTGCTAGGAATGCAGAAGAAAGGGCCCGCATGATTCAACAGCTGAAGGAAGAACATAATGTCGAAGTTGCTCGGTTGAGGAAAAAGATTATTACTGTTGAGGTTAAGATTAGCGAACAAGTGAAAGAGAACATTGCTATACGGCCTTAGCACAATTAGAAATGGAACTGCAGCAGCTTCAAGAGAAAAGCCAACAGACTCTGGATACTCGTGCTAAACAAATAGGGAGGTTACTTCAAGAAAAGGGAATGATTAGAGAAAGGATTCTGGACATTCCTCATTATATCACTCAGAAGTGCCAGATATGTAAAGATATGACCCGGACCACATTGTTCGCCTCGGTAATGATATTCGTGAAGCAAATAATGGGTGATTTATACAAACTCCAAAGGGGACTTGCATACAGGCCCGCGGCGAGACCGAACGATGTCCCGCGGGCACTAGGGTCTTTAATGTATTCTTAGGTTAGGCATTCGAGTCTGTATTTCTTCATTTTTATGCATTGTTAGAGGATTGTAGTGCAATTATCATCTTAGAGTTTATCTTTGTAATCGATGTTGGTTATTAATAAATTTGAAAATCCCAAAAATCTGTACTTGTGATCTTTGACTTTCTTTTTCTTTAAACACATAAACGGTAGGCAAATCTATAGGATCGACCAAAGAAAGAAAAAGATAGAGGAAAATTGGTGGTGACAAAAGACATGAGAAAAAGGAAAAGCCGAAGAAAAAGAATTGACAAAATGAGGAAAAGGCATGAAATTTTAACAAAGTCGGGATGACGCATATGGCCAAGCAAAATTGTGTAAATATGTATGTGCTCCCAATGTGCGATCATTTGATCAATAATAACATAACCACTAACGAGCATTGTTGTTGTTGAGTCCAGACAGGTTGTTTGTAGCTGGCATTCTGGCAACCCATTATTACAACACTCGTTCTAAAGATATGACAAAGGCAATCACTCAAGAGATTGAGGCTACGGTTGTGGACCCAGCCCGGCAAGATGAGGTGGTAGACGTGGGTGTTATGAAAGAAGAGATGTACAAGCTCAAGCAGCAGATGGCCGAGATGTACCAAGCCTGGGCGAAGGGACAACCATTACCCATATACCCAGCCAATCCTACTTATATCCCTCCACCGGTCCAAACACAGGACCCACCCACCGTGAACTCATCCCCTGCTTACCCCATATACCCACCTTACTATGCAACTACCTCACAAACACCACCTCCTCCACCACCTAAACAGATTCCACCACCACCACCGTATGTCGTTCCCGTGTATGTGGCCCCTCCGCCAGCCACACTACACAAATCATCCAGTGAACAATTATTTCATACTCAAGACAATCATTATTATCCTCCAGAGCCTACCTTCTGACAGCATGATTCTTATACTTCTCTCATTGACATAGCCGAGGAGGAAAAACCACCCAAAAATCCCGAACAATAAGAGATGATCTGAAAAATGAAGAGTCTTGAACAATCTTTCCGGAACATGTAGGGCCTTGGAGGCCAAGTGAGCGTAGCTTACTAAGATTTATGTCTATTCTTGGAGGTGCACCTATCGGTAGGTTTCAAGCTACCGAAATTTGATCTTTATGACGGTCACGGCGACCCGGTGGCACATTTGAGAGGCTTTTGCAGCAAAATGTGAGGTGTCGGCGGTAAAGATGAGTTGCTCATGGCTTATTTTAGCCAAAGTCTTAGCGGATCGGCCCTAGAGTGGTACACCTGTCAAGAACACGCTAGATGGTTTATTTGGAATGATCTCGCCCAAGAGTTTGCTAATCATTTCCAGTACAACTTGGAGATTGTGCCCGACAGGCTTTCGTTAACAAAGATAGAGAACAAGCCAGGAGAGAGCTTTCGAGAATACGGCTTCAGGTGGAGAGAACAAGCTGCTTGGGTAGACACACCTATGAAAGAAGGAGAGATGGTGGACTACTTCTTACAAGGTCTAGAGCCGACGTACTATAGGCATTTAGTATCAGCTGTCGGGAAAACGTTTAACAAAGTCATCAAGATGAGGAGCATGGTTGAGGAGGGTTTAAAATCGAATAAGATTATGAGCTATTCAGCCATAAAAGCTACGACCCAGGCAATTCAAACAGGCATCGGAGGAGCTCTTGGGAAAAACAAGAAAGAAGAGGTGGCCGTTGTAGAAGGGAGATCATGGTCCAGGAATCCTAATCCATACTACAATCGACCTCGCCCACATCATCATCCCTACTCACCAGTACCATATGGCCCACCACAACACTACTACTGTCACGCCCCAAATCGAGGGACATGACCGGCGCCTGACCGGGTAGCCCCAGTCAAGCGGACCTGGGTGCCTTTCATTCCCACACATTACCCCTGTGTTGATTGTTTCTCATTAACCAATTATCTTACCATTTATAATTGATTTCACAATATACAAACATAACCATGCGAGTGATTCATTAACAAATTTACAGTTTTTACAACGCCCGACATAATATATATACATAAGACTGGAATCCTACAGTTTACATGTCTACGGAGCCTCTAGGATACAAAAGGGAATACAATACTTGCCGGTAACAAGGCTCTGGCTATACCTTACAAAATCCAAAATAAAGTCTAAATAAAGGTGGAATGAGCCACACAAGGCCCCGAGGAAGAAAGGGGCTCACCAAACGGGCAGTGGAGATGAAGGATACTACTGCCGATGAGCTGAAGTGCCTGCTA